>APFE030478740.1:529250-542562 GCA_000404065.3 Pinus taeda
GGTTATTTATTCACCAGGAGGTTAAATAAAGCCCGATTGAACATGGAGGGGTTAACAACGGGCCCCAAGTGGACCTAATGTTTCCCAATTTTGATTTATTTGGCTATAATTTCCAAGGGGCGGGATATTTAGTATTTATTAGGGTTTTTTATATAATATCTTTTTAGAGTAGGGGTAGGGAAACATGATTTAGGGAGCTATATAATAGGATTAGATGTTAATATGAGCTATGAGAAATGAGGAGGGATGTGTGCATGTTAATTTTATAGAGTAGAAACTCATATATAGGGAAATGAACGGATTGCGCAAAGATAAATTTTTACACAAGAAATGTGGCTTCTTTTCACTAAGTCAACTCAGTTGTCAACTAGGATTTAATAAGAATGGAGTGAAGCTGGATTGCTTGGGCAGATCCCAAGGTCCTTAAGGGCATGTTAGTTAATGATTTTTGGGGAAATGAAAGGGGAATTAGTCATGCTTCCTTGTTGTGCTGCCAATCAACTGCCAAGGTGCCAACTTACACATGAGATGAGCCTTTTTTGATAAGCCAAATGGTAATAGCATCTTTACTTCTGCAACATCACACTACCTACCCAGCTTAATAATCCTAACATTTTTTCTTCACTTGAATTGGGTGCACTTGAATTAGCAAACCCTGATTGTCCTCTTTTTCTTTTGACTGCCCTCTTATCTAAATCTACCCTTATCTCTTCCAAGGGCCCAGATTAAGCAGTTGGGCTCCTTAACTTTTCCACCTGTCTAAGAATCTGCCAAGATTAAGCTGTTTTGGACAGATATCCATTCTCTTATATCCTAAAGCAAGAAATTGAAACCTAGGGAGACCAATATTAAGCTATTTGGACCTCCCCTTAGCTGAAAATTCTTCAAAAATGGATTAGTACGTCAAAATTGGAACACAGTAGTGGTATTTGTATTAGCATTTTCTCATGGCATCTTTCTTTGGCCTCTGTAGCAAATATGGAACATTGCAGTATGAAAAATATGACATATTTGGCATGTAAAAATGTCAATCATGAAAGATGAGTAACCTGCTGTAGCAGGAGGTTAACAACAACATCAAGAGTCTGTGTAGCCCTCCAAGTAGCCTCACACAGTTACCAATGTTGTTCAACATCTTCACCACCTCATCCTGAGAACTCTTAATACTGGGTAAGTAAACCAACCATATTTCTGGCCATGTTTTTTTTCCAAGGTTGAAATATTATAAATCCCTTGGAACTCGGTTGAGAATAACTAGTTGAATTTGGCTGAAAACCACTACTAGAACTACTTCCTCTACTAGAACTACCTGTACTATATCTAAAATGTACCTGCTGAAATTTTAGAGTCTTACTCAACTTAGAATTTTTTTTATCAAGATTGATACGATACCAAGGGAAGGTTAGGGAGAGGAGGAGTTGTACCCCTATGTTGCAGGCTACCACTGGAAAGGAATAAGTCATCTTCCAAGAATAACTGCCTCATCACAAAGTGCATATCATCATCTACTAGAGTATGCTCACCAGACACCATAATCAGTTATACAATTTGTTCAAGTGTATGAAATCCTCTTGACTCTGAGTGGGGTCTATCTATCCCATTCGAATTCCCTGCAACACTTCCATTGACACCTCTTATTTTTCCAGAAGGAGATCACTCAATCTCTCCTTTTCCATGCAACTCCAGATTACCCATGTTATTCCTTTGTGATGTTCAACTCATTAACACTTATCCTATCCTCTATAATTCCCTTCTTATGCACCTAATTTACTTCAAATTCCTTTCTTGCAACTTGTCAAATATTTGTGCCCTCCATAATGCCTTGAAATCTCACACTTAATGCAACTCTTCTTGATCCATCACAATAACCCCTCATTTTTCGCAATTACACAACGTTTGTCCCCTTAGATACAATCCCTAGTACTAAGGGTTTTAAGAAACCATCCACTCTTCTTGGTATGGTAGAATATTTTCTTCAACCATCAAGACTTTGATCCAAATTGGAATCTCCTTCAACAATCTTCCTCGCAACCCATACTTATATACTGCTTCAGCTTTGGAAAAGGACTGATTTTTTTCGAGCTAAAAACTCAATAATATAACCTTCTAATGTTTCATTTACCCAAAAGTCAACAACCCTTATTATATCTAATCGGTAAAGTTCAGCCAAATCACATGAAGACAAGTCTTTATGGTTCTTAATGCAATTTTCAACCCCTGCTTTAACTTCCAATCGCCTCAACCACTTCTGCAAATCTTTAAGGAACTTGCATCAAAAGATGTTGTATTGGTCACAAGCAAGCTCAAAATACATAACTTCTTATTTGACCCAGTCCATAATATTTTGTCTCAGTTGAGCCTATTGCAGAGTAAAATTATCAATCTTCTCATGCTACAAATCCTAAATACTGTCACCAATAATTGTATATACCATAATCTAGATCCCTCTTGTAATTTTAGGGTCTCGACAACGAAATTCTTTTTAACAAAAAATTTGGAACATTATAGACCCAGGGTTTGGCCCAAGGTTTCTAACAAATTACCATTGTAGTCTAGCTTATCGCTGACATTTTCACTTTGTTCTAAGGAAAGGAGCATCTCACCCGTGGTGGGCCGGAAAAGAGAATGATAATAGAGATTGAAATGAGCGGCGTGAAACCAAAACTATAATTACATTATTCATTCATTTTAATCATAGTACCATTCATTGCAACCATATCTAATTACAAATCAACCACTCATGGATTAATAGATAAAGAGTTGTGCATGCATAATTAAAATTTTCAAAGGGGTCACACATTCATCAAACCGTATTACACAAGTCATTACCGCAACTCTATTATTATTTAGGCATTCATTACAATACATATTCACATAGACTTGTGCATTCACCTATCTCTAGATCCAGTTACATTACATCAGATCAATACAACTCAAAGAAGGAAGACTCACAACTCTGTGCAAGTTACATACTCTCAACACGCATACCATTAGCATCAGTAATTGTAATAAAAGCTTTGATTCTAGCTCTAGTTTCTTGATTGGCCCATCTATTGCTTCTTTTATAGACTTAGTTGCTTGATTTGGTCATTTCCCAGGGTCCTTGATCCTGTCCTTGATCTAGTCAACTTTGACAAAAATTGGTGCCTTTGTCCCTATCCTTCTTGATCGTTTAAAAATTGAGCCTACGTTTCCTTCTTTTACGATGGTGATTTCCTTATTTTATGGTCATGTGAGTCCCAACATAAGTTACTTACCACTTTTTGTTTTCTGGTGGTCTTCCTCCAATGGATCTATCCATTCTTTCCTCTGCAACTACTCTACAAACATATTTCCAAAAATATCTTCAAAAACAAAGGACCCAACAAGTATATGGAACTATTCAAGTATTCATCAAATTTTAAATCCCAAATTTCCATGTACCACCTTAAAGGGAAAGGCCAATTTATGATGGAAATGAATCAAGTAAGTCAAACATTTAGACAAGAAAATTTTGACATTGTAAAATTTCAAGGAGTATTTTGAGCGAGTATACTTGTTTGAGCACTATTGAAGAAAGAAATTTCAAGAGTATTTCGAGCTTAAGTTGGGAAGCATGATGATGGAGGAATACAGGAAAAAGTTCATGGAGATGTTGATAGAAAGCAAGTTTATGTCTTTAGATGAAAATAAAATAGGGAATGCCACATTAAAAAATGATGCAACAAGATAAATTAGAGGAAAGGGTACAATAATTTTGAATAATGGAAGAGGAAAGGCTCAGGATGTACTATTTGTTGAAGGAGTGAAACATAATTTGTTGAGTGTTAGTCAGATGCGTGATAGAGGTTGTAATTTTATCTTCAAAGCTTAGGATTATGAGATAAGGTCAACAACAATAGGGAGGTTTTTGGCTAAAAGAGTTTGAATAGATTATGTATATATCTTGAAGGAAGATATTGAAAAATGCTACATGGGAAAACATGATGAATTTTGGCTATGGAATAAGAGACTAGGGAACCTCAATTTTGATCACATCATCAAGATTAGTAAAAGGAGAGCATTTATAGATCTACCAAATATTACGAAACTTAAATATCCTATTTTTAAATCATGCCAAATGTAAAAATAGGTTCAAAATTCATTCAAGGTCAAGGATGAGTTGTCAAGTAATAAGCCTCTACAATTATTACATATAGGTTTGTGTAGACCTTCCAGAATAGAAGCACCAGGAGGAGAAATATATTTCATGTTGTTAATCGATGACTATTCTTGTTTGAAATGGGTAACATTATAAAAGAAACAAGTTAGAGGAATTTGAAAATTTTAAAGTATTTATAGCATTAACAAAAAATCAAACAAGGTTAAAGATAAAGTGTATAAGGTCAGGAAAACGAGGTGAATTTACTTTAGATGAGTTTATATACTTTTGTGATGAATTTGATATTAAAAGGAAGTATACTATTTCACACACTCCACAACAAAATGGAGTTTCGGAGAGACATAATAGGTCTGAATAGAAAATGGCCAAAGCCATGATGTAGGGAGAAACATTCCTTAAACCTATTGGTTAGAAGCAGTCCACAAAATAGTTCATATTCTGAACACACATCTCAAACCAATTTGTGACAAGACACCACATGAATTCTGGCATGGTAAACAAACATCTATCAAACATTTTAAAGTGTTCGAAAATAAGTGCTATATAAAAAAATGATGAAAAGTTAGGTAAATTTTATTCTAGGTTAAATAAAGGAATATTTTTGGTATACTAAAAAAAAGTAAAGGTTATAGGTGCTACAATAAAATATTGCATAATATTGTGGATTGTATAGATGTAAAGTTTGATAAAGATATACCTAGCAAGAAAAAGAGAACATGTTTGATCAATTCACCATATCATAACCATGTCAATGAAGAATAAGGAGTATAGGATGAAGAATTAGAAAAGACAGAGACTCATTTAAAAGACCCCTTGAGGTATGTATAAAATAATCACCTTGATAGCCAAATTATTGGTCATAAAAGGGAAGGAGTTCAAACAAGGAGGAAAATTGTAGATACAAAATATCAGGCTTAAATTTCCATGTTGTCAAATATTGAACCAAGAAATTTTACTAAAGAAAGTAAGGAAAAACATTGGATAGGTGTTGTGAACAAGGAGCTAGAAAAAGACTTTGGAACTAACACCAAGACCAACATGAAAGAATGTCATAGGTACAAAATGGGTATTCAAAAATAAGATGAATGAATAGGGACATATTATTAGAAATAAATCTATCAGAAATAAAGAAAGACTAGTATGTAAGGGTTATTCATAGGTAGAAGCTCTTGGCTATGAAGAAAAAACTTCACTAGTGGTAATATTGGAGGAATTCAGAATGTTTCTTGCTTTTGAATGTTATAACGATTTCAAAGTATACCAGATGGACATGAAGCACACATTTTTAAATGGAGAGATTGAAGAAGAATTTTATATAGAATAAACAAAGGGCCTTTTATTATTAAATAATCGTAAAGATGTATGCAAGTTAAAGAAGGAAATGCATGGAATTAAACAAGAACCATGCACTTGGTACTTTAGGTTGGACAAGTACCTTCAAAAGTAGGGTTACAAGAGAGGTGCATTTCATAGTAACTTGTATATAAAGTCCAGTGAAGATGCACTCCTAATTGTGGTGGTGTATGTGGATGATATTATGTTTGGAAGCAACAAATATTATAAAGTACAATGGTTTGTTGATGAGATAATGTTTGAGTTTGATATGTCGATGATTTGGGAGCATAGTTTTTACCTAGGTGTATTTAAATAATATGAAAGTAAGAAGGTATATTCATTTCTAAAAATAAGTATGTAAAGGATATGTTGAAAAAGTTCAAAATAGAAGACTGCAAAACTATCTCAACCCTAATGGAAATTGGATACAAGTTGTGTGTAGATGATGAGTCACTTGATGTTGCTCAATATATTTACAAATCTATGATTGGAACTTTACTATATATGATATCCTCTAGACTAGATATGATGTTGGAATTTCGATTGATGGAAATATATTAGTCAACTCCTAAAAAAATTAATCTACTAGAAACAAAAAGGATATTCATATATTTGAAAGGGAATATGGTACCCAAAAGGAAAGAACTTTACATTGAAAACATACAAAGATGCAAATTGGGCTAGTTGTATAGATGATATGAAAGTACGATTGGTGGCACATTCTATTTAGGCAAATCATTATTTACATGGTTAAGAAAAAATAAATCCTTAGTGTCTCTATCAACAGTAGTAGCCGAATATAATATAGTAGCGTCTGCTTGTGGGACGTAAGTTCTATGAATGAAACAAACTCTACAAGATATGCATGTAACTTTGAGTTAACCAATATCTATTAAGTGTGAAAATACTAGTCAAATAAGCATTTCAAAAAATTTAGTGCTTCATTCAACAGCTAAACATATTCCTATAAAGTATCATTTCCTTAGATAACAATTGGCTGAGAAAATAGTGAAGCTGGAATGCATATAAAAAATAGAGCAGATAGTAGATATATTTACTAAGCCATGAGAAAGAGAGGAATTTGAACATCTAAGGAACAAGTTGAGGATAGACCTTACTCCCTCTTCTCACTAGTTTGACTTCAAAAAGGAGCCTCAAAGGACTATAGAGTATGAATAATACCAACCTATATCTGCAGAACATACCATTTTTATTATGAAAAGATAACATCAACTTGGTCCATGATTTAGAAGTTTATCCTTTGATACACATTTTGTGAATATCTCTCTCTCTCTCTATATATATATGACAAAGTGAATAAGCCTATTCAAAATGCATATGGTCTAGTTTAGCATTTGCATATCAAATAGAAGAATTTTGAATATATTTTTGCATCATTAGAATTCCTTATAATTATTCATCTTTAAGAAATCTAAATGTGTATGATCTATGCATAAAAAATAATTTTCATTTATTATGTACTCAATTGATATTCTCTAAGATACGAAGAAAGCAAAGAAGGAGATCCTTTCGAATATCTAAATTTAAATAAAATGTGATGACATCAAGCCAAGAGGATCATAATCTATATATCATCTTCTTTATGTCTATCCCCCAAGAGTCTTCAACGTGAAGTGTCACATGAATAAAACCCACACCTTATTATTTGTAGGCTAATATGATAAGGTCACAAAATAAAGACACACACACACACAAAAAATATTATATATATTATATATATATATAATATATATATATAATATATATATTATATATATATATATATATATATATATATATATAGTACTTGTATAAAAGGTCATCTTGTTCAGAGGTATCATCAAATTTCCAAAATAGCATGAGAGTATGAATGAAAAGAAAAGCAAGGTCATACAATAATTCTAGTGAATGCAAGTAGTTTGACTGAACCTAAGATAAATTGAGCACATTATCAATTATATTAGAAATATGTTGGCCATAAAATGAAAAGACATTGTCTTAGAAGGGTATGAGCATAACATAAATTTGTAATGATCATATCACTGTGTTATCTTACTGCAACCATCTCAACAATAATTCTAAAATAATATATAGAAAACAATAATTCCAGCATACAAATAGGCCTATTCTTGACACAAAAATCATACTCAAATGCTTTATGCTAAAGTTTGGTCACCAAAACCAATTATGAACAGGGAACATTGATGACGATATAATGCATTGGTAATCTAAATTACTCATCATAGATGTTATTGAATGGGTCAATCAAAGTTCAATGGAGCAATTTCATTTTGAAAAACTGCAAAGAAATAATCGTGTCATGGAAGACTTACATCTTATTTCATCTCTGTTGTAGAAATAAATCATTAATAGATGAAGACAATAAAAAAAGGCTAACATTAAAAAATAAACATAGAAGAAAATAAACAAACAAATAATAAATCAAATGCACATATACTATAGTCAATAGTTACGCAAAGATATGCTTCAACATGTATGACCAACGTCGACCTCTAAATTTGAAGAGCCTTGAAATCTATTTCAATTCATTTCTAGAAGAGGACATTATATCTTTAGCAGAGATGAGCACATTTTTAGATGAAAATGAAATGAATGAGGTAGAGGACAGTGTGTATATTGACCACAAACTATACATAAAATGAAAAGACTAAATAAGTAATAAATCAAGAAATTGACAGCCCAAAGAGACTTTAGTGACATGAAGAGTGAGGATTTGTAACACTGAGGAAATGCATCTAAACAAAGGAACATAGAAGTGACATAGGTGATAGGATTGGGTTGGTAGGAATAGCATATGAAAGATAGGTAGAGGCAAATAGACGTAGTGGAAAAATGAACAAACACTCAAAGGAAACATAATGTAGGTTACTGAGGCATCAGATGGAAAAATCATGCCAAGACATGTCATGTTGGCTTAGGTTGGGCTGACCTAGGTTTAGAATTTATTGTGCAACAATAAAACCCTCAGTGATTGGCCCTCTAGACAACAACCTTCAAGAAGATTGCAGTCTCACCTGAAGTGATTATGGGAGGATGCAGAACTAGGTTTCTACAGCCTGAGGGATGTTGCGATGTGGCAATTTTGTATTTTCTTTATGTTTGAACACTTGTAAACTACTTCACATTCATTAATTACTTCACACTTTATATGTTACTTCACATAATCACTTTCAAAATTTAAACATAGCATAAGCATCCTTAAACTTTACAGCACTAAAATAGCGTGTAGATATTTAGCAAATAAACACATGAGACATAGATTTTACCATGTTTCATCCTAATGTGGGACTACATCCACAAGAAATGTTGCTTATAATATGGAATTTGGTAAAACAAATAGTTCTTCCCTGCGCACATAACTACAAGGTGTTTTCACACTAACCTACAGATAGTCTACACACTCAGCTGTAGACCTAGGCCTCCGTGCACAAAGCTATAGATCCTTGCCCTTTCTTCGAAATATAGATCACAAAATTGTCACATAAACATAGATCTAGATCAGAGATAGATGTATTCCTCCTTTATTATTCATCCCTATATATGCTATTGCATGGGGGATTACATTGCTACATTACCATGGACCCAATAGCATGTTTTCGAAATACAAGGGATTATGGTCCAAAACCAACAACTTATACAATATTTTATGCTTTTACAAAAAGGAAGGGGCTTCACCGTGAATCCCCTATGGTGTGTGGTGACTTTGCGACGCGATATTTGTTGTGCTCCGCTGCTCTGCTATGTAGTCTCCATTGTGCTTCGTTGTGTGGTCCAGTTTTGTACTTTGCAACATATTTCTACTGCGTGCTTCACAAAACTCAGGTTTCTTGCCCAAAATCTAACCAAAATCTAGCCAAGTTGGGCTGCACCCAATAGGCCCCCAACACTCACCTGTGACTTGTCCTAAGTCACTTAGCTATTGTGACTTTGATCTTTTTTGCAATTCTTTTATAGGCTTGGTTGAATTGTTGGATCATTTTTATTATTTTTTGATCCCTGTGACATGCTTCCTCCAACAGTGCCTCTGTTACATGCTCTAAAAGCAATGTTGCCTCCTTCTATTGAAGCTCTTGACACTTCTCATCTACTGTTTGTGAGAGTTGAAGGGCCTCGTCCTACCAAGGCTGAGTTCTTTTTATAAATTTCTACTCTTCCCTCTTCAACTCTTCGATCCTCTTCAGCAACACCTTTGCTTCATTGATTTTTGTGAGCTTCTATGATATAGGCAATGCCCTCACAACTACTAAAATTTCCTCTAACTGTTGCTGCTTTTGCTACATCTCCTCCAGTAGTTTATGAACATTTGGATCTTCTTGTAATGAAGTCTAAATCAACATACTTTCATCTAGTAGTTTGCTGTAGTCCTCCAATCCTATGGAAATGCTAACCATGATCAACTTTAGGTCAACCTCCCTCTGTTCTCTTACATGATGTGGCATATTTGATTGTAACTTCAATTGTAACTCACTAATTTTGACTTCGTATTCAAATTGTACAACGAAAAATTTGTCTTTCTGCTCCTTGATTGTAAGGCCAAGCTTCACGACTTTTTCTTCTACTGCTTCCTCTTCGCAGACCTCCATGTCCAAAATTCCTTTGCATATTGTTTCTATTGCCTCTTTCAACTAATATTATTTTTCTATTTAATCTCTCTCTCTCTTATATTGTCTGGTCAAGCTTCTGTGATAAAGAAACCCGCTCCTTTTCCACCTATGTGTTGATTTGCGATGTGAACTCTTCCCTTAGTTTTAATTCATTTGAAATATGTTGATGCAATCTATGTAACCTTGGAAACAACATTGCCATGATGTTCATGTTTATGTGTGTCCACTCCTTGGTTTGTCACCGAATTTCTACTGAATTGAATTATAGAGCTCCTGTAGGTATCTGCATCAGCCTTGTTGCAAGGGTAGCCATGATCGACCTTCCTTCTATAATCCTTTCATGTATTTATGTAGGCTATCTAATTGAAAATTCCAAAAGCTTCAACTCCACGATCCTTTCCTGCACACTTGTGATAAGTTCGTCATAGCAATCTTCCACCTTGTTCCAAGATTCTGCTGTGATCTCTTGAACCTTGTCTCCAATTTGGTCCAAGTCTCCCTCAGTGAGAACCATTGGTGTGAGCTCCTTTGACTTATCTACTTTATACTTATTTCTGTCCTTGGAAGCTTCACCCCGTCTCTTCCTTTTCTTTGCGGAAAATTTCTCTATTTCTGCCTTCTTTGTCTGCTTCGCCGCATCCTCACTTTCATTAGGGTCTTCCTCATGTTTTTCTTCTTCATTGTGGTGTTCTTCTTCCTCTTCCTTTTTCTCTGATTCCTTCTCTTTGTCTTTTCCACTGCCTTTTCCATGGTGCGAAGTGTCCATCTCTTCTTCTTCTATTGCGTTGTCTCCTGCCTCCTCAAGTGGAGTCATCCAATCTATGGACCATGTCTGCACTACTTCTAGTAGGTCATACTCTTTGACCATATATGGAAATTCATGCCATTTATTCTTCGCATCTCTACATGTCTGTATGTGCAATCTATGAAAATATGCCTTGAACCTTGCCACGGGGCTGCATTGTTTGTGCAGACTCGGAGAGAGGTGTGGATACCAGTTTATGAGCATGTGTAAATCCATCTGGTACAGTATAAAAAATACCCTTCCTATGTGTGCGAAGGTTGAGTGGTATGCCACAACAAAGCATACCTTGTGGCCTCACATACATCTTCTTATATCAAAGGAAACTACATATCCTGTGGTTCCTTCCATCTTAACATAGAAATGATCAATAGTAACTAGGCATAATGAAGAGATGTAAATTTCTCTTGGACCTCATGGTAGTCGTCCAGGAATTCCTTGGCTAAATATGCAACCCATTTATACGAGAATCCATTTCCACACTGCGTGGATAAAGCCACCACCGACATAGGAACTTTGTTTGCTCGACACTTCCTCATAATTTTCCCGGCTAGAATGTGAGTTGCAAACCAGACTACTTGGTTTCTGATTGATTTTATGTTGTAGCCCCTATTTCCTTTCACCAATCCATACTTTCGCTTCATACTTTCTACCAAGGCATGGTCCTGGTCCTTCCCTATGAACTCCTCCATTCAGTTCTGCCCTTGGTATGGTAATCTCGTGATCGTCCATATCAACATTTGGTGTATGAGGATTTTATTCCCCAACCAAAGGTGTCCGTCATGTACTAACATCAACAATTGTTGAACACACATTGTGTTTGATGAACTTCTGCCGAAGTGCGATACATTTATCATGTTGAGCAACCCTGACCACACCAACCCATTTTCCCATCACTGTGGTTCTAGCCTTGTCACTCCGCTATTTGGGTAGTGAACCTGCTGTAAGTACTGACCTGGTGGGAACTGTGGGTACTTCATCTCGTCATTAAAGTCATTATCTGTGAATTTTAGTTGCGAGATTTTTCCTAAAAGCTCTCCTTCAAATGACACCTCCTCCGGCAATAGAGGCGTGAATGTCCCATACTTTTCATATTTGACATCATTTACAGGCTTCAAGTTTGGCTTCCTTAGTGAGATATATGTAGGCAGAGGTGAGATGAATGTTGCACCACCTTCCTCTACCTAAATTTCCTCCACTTCTTCTTCGATGTTGACCTATTGAGGTTTCTTTTGAGGCTTCATAGGTTTGGGAGGCTTCTTGTCATTCTTTTTCTTGGTTCTAACTTCCTTGGGTTAATTCTACCTTGATGATGTTTGCGATTTCTGTGGAGGGGGTGCTACTACTGTGGCCGTTGCTGCTACAGATTGTGTGATTGGTGATGCTGCAAGTGTATATGCTATTGCTGCGACATCTTCTTCCATAACTCCTTTTATACCTCTCTCATTAAATATTCACACAAATTATTTAGTCGACAGGATATTCATGCAATAAATCTCTACAATTGCTTCACACTATTACTCTCTTCAAACTCTTGAATATCAAAGTTCTTATCCTGAGCGAGAGTCAACTATTTATAACAATACTGACCTTTGAACCTCATAATTAGATTTTATTTTGTCATGATTCTATTTAGATTGCATCATTAACTGCGCATCTATCGTTAAATTATGCCAACTATCGTCTTAAATTCAACTTGACGCCTATTTTTTTGTTTTAACAGTCATATTTCTACTTTTCTGACAAACTTTGACATGTCCCCTCTTGTAGTGCTCCTCTATCTTGACATATTCTCAATTGTGTTGAAGTAATTTCTTCATCGAAGCTTTCTCTGCACATAGTTTATAGTCCAGTGTCCACTTTCAACTACATGTGACACTAAGAATTTCCTTCTTTCTTCTCTAGGGTGAAGCTGTAGGGGCATGGTTTCCCTGCGCAACTTCAATCTACTGCCATTCACTTTTCCTTGAATTAATTCTCCATTTAACTTCACTAACTGCACTGCACCTCCATCATTAATATATTTAATAACATATGGGCCTAACCAGTGCATTTTGAATTTCCCTGGAAATTTCACAAACTTACTATCATAGAGAAGAAAAAGGCCTCCTACCTGAAACTTCTTTTGCTTAATATGCCTGTCATGCCAAACCTTTTCTCTTGCTTTTCTCACTTATTAATTAAATCCTGCTATAAAACCTGTCTTCTTCGATAGAAAGTAACTGTGACATTATTTCTTCCATTATGTCGAGGTATGCCATATTTTTAAAAGATGCAATTCTTAGGCTAAGTGTTTAGTCAATTTAGTGTTCCTAAATTGATGTCATTAATTGTCAACCCGGGGCTCGTAAGCTGATGAAGTGAAGGTGTACTATATGTACTTAAGCAACCTCTTAAAGCTTTTTGTCG
>APFE030478741.1:0-11357 GCA_000404065.3 Pinus taeda
TTTGAGGGAAAGGCTAAAGGAGAAATACATGTAATTAGTAGAGGATGAGAAACTCTTTAGTGTATTATCATTTTTTAAGTTGGAATCCTTTGATGATACTTATTTTTTAACATGTTATACTATGTAACAAACTTTTTTCTTTGTGGGCTGTATTTTTGAACTTGAAAATTGTGGCTTTATATGAGTTCGTGTTAATTTATTTTTTTATCATATAGGAAATTATCTTTCATTACATATTTTGTCCTTTAGTGAATCATTTTGAGCATTTTGAGTTTTTATTGAAGAAGAAATCACAATAGTTACTATAATAGCTACACACCAAGGAGTTGAAAAACTTATAGATGGTGATGAACCATCAAATCCTAAATATGTTTGTTTATTTGAAGCTAAGTAATTAGATAACTATTTTTCTCTTAGAGAATCAATTCATAAGAAGGAAAAAAAACTTGATGTAAAGATTAAATGAGGGATTCACCAATAATTTACAAGATCTTATAATTAACTGAATGACTCACTAATATTTTACAATATTTGACAATTCATTGAAAGAACCACCAATATTTTACAACATTTTATATTTTAGTAAAATATTCCAAAATAATGATATATACTAGACAATGACCATTGGTTACTAGTAGAAAGGAAAACAAGAAATCACATGAAGATAAGGAATATTTGTCTCGGCTTTTAAGATGATGAATATTTATGCATGAGACAATTCTGTATGATGAATAATTATGTTTTTTAGGGTTTGAAAAATTATAGCCCATGGTTGAAGTTATCTATGCTATGCATTATGCATCGTGGGGTGAATTGCATACATTGAGGCCTGTTTTAGCTATTTAGTCACTATGATTCATATTGCACAAGATATATCTTAGTGATACTTTTGACTATGACGTTAGGACTATGATCATGATATATGGAAATGCTAGCTATAGTGTATATATGACAACATTTCCATTAATGCTTGTGTAGAGTCGTCAAAGAAATGAAACTCGAATGCATAATCTTATCTTGTTGAATGCCCATGATTGATTATTTTCTCAGAGTTATAATGTATGCATACGAAATGTTGAAGGGTTGATTTTGGAGTCTAATAACTAAGTCCATTAATTGAACTTAAAATTCTACACTGAGGATCCAGTGGAGTATAGTAGGTAGTTGTTAGTATTATGCCAAGCGGGTATGTGACAAGTTGCATACATCGAATATTGTGGTAAGACAATTTGGTTTTGGAAGCTAGATTTACTCTTACAACTAAAACAACTTCATCAACTCAAATTTACATTCATGGCGAAAATTGTTTCAAGAATGGAAAACTAAAAATCTTGAATTTATTAGAATGATTATCCATGTTTTATATGATTTATCATTATTTCTGTTGCAATTTAAATACCATGATACACCACCACTAGCATTTAAAAATTATTAATGGTAAGGGTTCCTAATCATTGCATAACATTTATGGAAGTCTTGTTTGGAATTAAATTAGATGTTCCATACATTTACCAATTTTTCATTTTATTTTAATTATAAGTATCCAAATAAATTTAAAATTTCCATTTATATCATATTTAATTCTAAGTATATTTTAAATACCATCTAATATATTTTCATATTTCATTCCTAAAATTTATTAATTCCCAATCAAATAAACATCTTTAATTCTTTGGAAAATAAACCATAACTATATAAATGACAAATTCAAAATTAAAAGGATTTGAAACCACAAAAAAACTAGTTATTTAAATGATTTTATACCCTAACCAATGCCTCATATTTATGGAAGTCTTATTTGGAATTAAACTAACTCTACACATTTACTACATTTTACTCTTTTTTTTTTAAATAATAAGTACAAAAAAAAATTAATACTTCTATTTATATCATATTAGATTATAAATATATTTTAAATAATATTTGATATGTTTTGATACTTCATTCATAAAATTTATTAATTCAAAATCTAATCAGTATATTTAATTATTTAAACAATGAGTATTAGTTATAATAATTATGTATTTTTAACCCTGTGATTATATTTTCTCTCTCTTTGGACCAATTTTAATTGTAATTCGGAGGAATGTTTTAGGCTGACTTTAATCTACATTGAAGGCTGAGTTTGATTGACTTTGACCAAGCCAAAAAAGAGGTATCTTGACCATTTACTGTTCACTGGTTAGGGCACATTGATTGTTGTTGACTTTCCAAAATTGCGGAACTTCATCACCTTATCATATTTATATTGGTTTGGGTAATTTGCAAAAGTCAAGTCACATTGACCTTGACTTTGTACTATATTGGACATTCTCTCTCTGTTGAACATTTGATATTTGATAATAAGAAGGATATATTAAGTATTTCCCCATCTTGGCGATTTTTCCCTGACTTTAGCCAAATATTGGTGTTTTGTTGTCTTGACTTGTCTTCTGCATTTATTGTTTATGCTCTATCTACAGTTATGGTCCATGTGAATTAATGGTTTATGTGATTTCTATTGAGAATAAAAGTGGAATTAACATTGGGCTAATAAAAGGACATTGAAGTAATTGTTGTAAGCATAGAACATACCATTGTTATCTAAAATTAACATATATTCATAAATTTCATAGCAATATTTGACCTGCATTACTCCAGCATCTTGATATTTTTCATTCAACTATTTGTAACTACAATGTTCTTTGTATAGCCCTCGTGCATACATATTATGCACCATATATATAATATTCTCATTTTGAGGTCACAAAAACCTACGTATATTGTTGGATTCTATTTGTTGATCTTTCTTTAATGCATATTCACAAGACATAATTTTTTTCCATTCTGAAAGGAGCCCTAACTTTCTGGAGAAATTTAGGAATGAAACACTTCCAAAGCCAATCCTTGTCATTTATATAAGGGATCTAACTAAATAGGTCCTTGAATATTTTATCATAATATATAACCAACTCAATAGGAAGTTGTTGGATTTCCTTAATTTTTGGTGCCACGACATGCTTAATATCTTGGTTTAAAAAAAAAATAGGAAATAAGTGTTAATTTCATCCTTTATTCTATTAATATTTTATGTAAATTTGAACTAGGTTAAAAAAAAATTCTTAGTACACCAACAAACTATGTCACTTCTTTTATTTGTAGGACCCCCATGTTTTTTCACAAATAAGCAATGCCTCTTTGGACACTGATCTTTTTCATATAGAAGGAGGTGCTTAGCATTAACATGCATCATAATTGTTGTTATTAATAGTTATAATGACATGGTTGGTGGAAGTGTTGGTGGCCAATTTGGAATCAACTAACTTAAAATAATGAATGGTATCTTTCAACTAATCTAGTTTCTTGTTTCAATATGTGCCTTTTGACATTGTGTTCTTTTGTTACTACCTATTTTCAATAGTCTTGGTTTTTATATTTGACCACCATTTTTTTATGAATTATGTATCTTCATTGAACCTTGCTACTACTTATTTTTAATACTCTTTGTTTTTATATTTGACCACCATTTTTTTATGCATTATGTATCTTCATTGAACCCCTTTGTCAGATGTGTTTTAACTTTTCCAATGATTAAATTCGGTGAGGGATTCTTGCCATGAGATTTTCATATTGTGTAAGAAAGTTAGTGTCTCCTCCTTCAAGTATAACATTGATCCAAGTGCCTTCCATCTCTAACATTTATATCTAAATTCTATTAGTAAATTGCCAATCTTCATTTTGTTGACCCCAAACTAAGGCTAGACCAAATTAATTATGCAAGTGGCATTGAGGGATTTCATCAATATCAAGACATGGTATTGTTGGATTTAACGTTCTAAGTATTGCATATCTCTAGTGTCCACTCATTGAATTCCACAATTTTCACACTTTATAAACATATGCAAGCTCCCAAGCCTGCCTCTACCATATTCATATCTCATCTAGTTTAGGAATTGTTGTAGTTGCTACCTATTCCACATCCAACTCTCTCTACCTTTTCCGAATCTCCTCTCCTCCTCCTCCTCCCATGGCTACCTACGCGGAGCTGAGTCTGGTCTTGTCTTGGAGCTCCATGTCATGTCTGGTATGAGTTTTGTAAGAGTCTGGTTTGGTTTGGTCTGGTCTGTATGTGTTGCTGGTTGCACGGTACTGCGAGGAGGTGAAGGTAGACATGACATCAAATCAATAAAATTCAATTTTTAATCAGCAGGAACAGAAGCGAAAGGAGGGTTTAATCCCAGGCAGGTATATGAGGAGATATCCACCCACATCCTTCTCAATCCTTCCTATACCTGTAAGATCTGTTTTCTTTTCATTGGGTTTCCTTTTTTTTTAATCTTGATGCACAGATTTTAGATGTGCTTAGTAAGTGGCGACATACATTACATTAAATTACAGGGCTCAATATGAATTACAAAGTGACAACATACATTAGAGGGTTCAATATGAATTTTGTAATTTGATCCAATTGGCTCGCTCTGTTCAAGTATTATTGAATTGCCCAGCTAAACTTAAATATGATATGAATTGGTATTGGTATTGGTACCTACATCATGAGTTTTCGAATCCACAGTTGTGCGCAAGGATTGAATCCCAAGTAGAGTAGGTACATTTCTTTGCATATTTCTGGCTATATATTCAAATATATACCCAATGATGAGTGGGATTAGCGGGAACTAATTTGGTATGGCATCGGCCCTTTTCAAGTTGTAATTTGATTTTGGTCATTTGATTTGGGATTGGCCCTTTTCAAGGTATTAACAGAGTGGAGCTGCATAATTATGAATCTTAACCTTATTCGTTGTGGTTGTGGTTGCATATATGCAGGTCTCTCTCTGTCTGTGTGGTGGCTCCCAACGTCCCTGAAATGCATCTCACTGTTCCAATGTCAGGGGCCGTTCTTAACAGAATGCCTGGCCTGCTCTGCTCATTTCAAGCTAATTCCCACCTCTCGTCACGGATGGAAGCAACCATAAGCCCAACCTCTGATACCCATGCCCGCTGCTGCACTTCAATTCCCTGATACCCATGGAAATTGATTTGCACTACCCAAAAGAGCAGGTCTATACGATGCTGATAAATGGGGCCATGGAACTTGGCTTGCATTGCTGAAACAAGCAGATCTGATAAATGTCGGTAGAAAATGTGTAACTTATCTTTTAGAATTTGGGAGGATTAAATAATTGAATCGTATATTATATGGTGGTGTAGGAGTTATGTTGGGAGATAAGCGGTTATAGCATGTATCAACTATGCAGAGGATGCATATATTTCAGGGGAATCTCAACTGAATACATTTCTTTTTTCACATGACGTGACGCAGAGACCTGTACTAGTACTACTGTGCTAAAATTATATTATGTCGGGCATGGCTATCTTGGATTCCAAATTAAAGGTGGACAGGACAGGACAGGATAAAAATGGTGGTAAGGTTCGTCCAATCTTTTCATTCTAAATTTTCTTTCTTTAGATCATGCTGGATTCCAAATTATGCAATTTTGTTTTGTTTTTATTATACCTGTTAAGGTTTTAATTATGCACTGATTTGTTTTGTTTTTATACCTATTAAGGTTTTTCTCACAAAGGAATTGGGTTTTTATTTAATGATTTGGCAGAGCAGTTGAACCCCACGATGTGCTGCTTCAATACCCTGACAATGGAAGCACATTCAAACAACGCAGTTATTGAGGAGATCCATAGCGGCAATGGAAGGTGGATGACCTGGCGGTGGAAACGATCCACTCAGATGGTGACAACTACGGTTATATGGAGAAGACGAGTAGCCCGTGGAGTGTAGTGGAGGAGGTGGAGTCCATGACCCTATTCCCATTCCAACTTTACAAATATATATATATATTTCGCATGCCTTTATTTGCTTTGTGTTTCCAGGATTGAGTATGAGGGCTTTTTGGTATTTGCTTTGTTGTTCCAGGATTGAGAATGAGGGTGTTTTTATGGTATTGGGTATGAAGATTTTCTTTTTATTTTTCCGCTCTTTCCTTCAGAGAATTAATGAGGGATGGAGATCCTTCTCCCTTTCTAAGTGATTAGTGGGTCGAGTGTTATGGAGGGAGATCCAGAGGGGCAAAGCAAAGCAATGGAAGGAGGGTTATATGGAGAACATGTGTCTGTGCCTCTACCTATTCCCATCCTAACCTTACAACGCCTTACTTGTGCCAGTGGGACCGACCCTACGCGTGGAACAAATTGGGTACAAAAAGGTATATTTTCTGAGCGAGCAGCAACAGCTTCATCCGATTTTATGTGAATGCAACTATGGCTAAATTTTATGAGTTTTCATCACGTTATACATTTAAAATTGGATAACTCAGTGAATCTTATCAATTTTATGATTTGATGTTGTAGATTCATTTTCAGCCAGTGGTGTGACCGGCTCTCCATAGGAATGGACGCAGGGAGCAGACAACTCCACTGATTGAGGGGCTTTAAGGGGCTTTAGGATACACAGGTGATCTCTAATTTTAATTTTAATTTTCGCCCTCTCCGAAGAAACATAAATAAATATTAAATCTTAACTGCAAATTGTTTTGTTATAGGAATTTATGTATTTTTTGTTACACTGTATAGAAAGTTCACTGAGTTTAAACAATATTATTTTTGCAGAGATTGACTAGAAGATATGTGCATGCCAAAGCATTTACATGTCTTTTATATTCATCACAGTAGAGAAGCATTTACATGTCTTTCATGTTCATCATAGAATAGAAGACGTTCATCGTATTCAAAAGAAATTAACATTTATTTATTCATTCTATAATTACTCTTGAAAATTTCATAATAATAAAAATTGTTTTTTTGTTTGAAGGGGCTAGAAGGCCCCTTCTCAACGCCCTTGAGAATGAACCATGATCATTCTTAAGGGCTTGTGCATCCTCTCTCCCTTTCCACTCTTTAGTTTTTACTTTTCCTCTTTGGTTATGTATAAAAGTAGTTAGCATCATAGATTTTAAGTTAATAACTTTTAATGATACATGAATTTGAAATCCTAAATCAACTTCTTAATTGTTAATACACATTTTAAATTTTTAAATGCATCAAAATTGTTCTTGTTTGTGTAGTGACGTGAATTCATATTCTTTTCATGTATTTTTAAATGCATTAAAATGGTTCTTGTTTGTGTAGTGATGTGTATTCATATTCTTTTCATGTAATGTTTGATGATCGATGATATTTTTTACTTTGTTCATGATTGTGTATGATAATGTTTGTTGTTTGAGTTTTATTGAGTGTTTGTATTTACAATGAATGTGAATAGCATGTTGATATGTGTTCTAAAATGTTTGTGTGTGTGCGTGTCCCCTTTAGGAATGCTTATCTTCAACATGTGTTTTTGCGATGATTCAAATTTCATGAGAGAGAAGAGAAAATTTATTGCTTTTTTTTATTCTGTTGCTAAACTTCAGTTTTTTTCCAAATTGTACCATTTAGGTTTTTTTTTTCCTGCAATATTTGACCATTCCGTTATTTTGCTATATTTAAGCGGACCAACCACTAGATAAATGCTCTTAAAGATTTGATTGTTCCTCTATTTTTTTTAAAGAGCCAACAACTAGATAATTGATCCCTTCACGAGGATTCAAGATTTGACTGTTCCATTATTTTTCGTTTTTTTAAGGGGCCAACAAGTAGAAAATTAATCCCTTCACGAGGATTCAGGATTTGACTGTTCCGTTATTTTTATATTTTTAAAGGGGCCAACAACCAGATAATTGATCCCTTCATGACGATTCCAACAACAGCGAGATATTTGATCCCTTCAAGCTGATTCCAAACACTCTGTGTCACGGCTAGAGAGTGATCGTTCAATTATAATTTTAAGATACTCTATTGAATCACCAATTATATTTAGAGGATGATTGATCAGTTCTTGTTTAGGATGTACTCCTGGAGGACACAGTATCTTGGGACGATGATTGCATTTTGAGGTCGGTATGCTAGATCTTTCCCAGTTTCAAACACAACTACAACTTGGAATTATTGCTTTGCAACTGCAACTATCCTCTAGTGAGGATTATTTTATTGTTGAATGATATCGCTGCGAAAATATTTTTTGTTATTGTTGAATGATATCCCTACGAAAAGAATTTTGTTATTGTTGAATAATATCACTCCAAAGAGAAACTTGTTATTGTTGAACGATATCCCCGTTTGTCAAAATATATGTTTCTGTTCAATCTTTGTGTAAACTGCATTGAACAACTTCCTTTTCTTCAAATCTTGTGTCCATTTCATGGAGTATTTTCTCATGTGTAAACTGCATTGAACAACTTCCTTTTCTTCAAATCTTGTGTCCATTTCATGGAGTATTTTCTCATGTGTAAACTGCATTGAACAACTTCCTTTTCTTCAAATCTTGTGTCCATTTCATGGAGTATTTTCTCATGTGTAAACTTCATTGAACAACTTCCTTTTCTTCAAATCTTGTGTCCATTTCATGGAGTATTTTCTCATGTGTAGACATGTCCAAAATGATTTTTGTTTTAGTTGTAGAAATTTCATTTTAACCTAACAAAGAAAACATATTCATTTTAAGTTTTAACCAAAACGTGCAGCAGCCAACTCCTGCACCATCCAACCATTCCAATAGCCTTCCTATCATGATGTGCAACTCAAACATCATAGATAGCAAGACCTTCAAGATGTTAATGAACATCTCATTGAAATTTGGTTCTAGCTTCTTTTTTCTTAAAAGATCTAGCGTCTAGTAGTTACACTATGTGTTGTGAAATAAATCACTCTTTTAGAGAATGCCCTTGGCCATATGTCACCTTATTTCAAACTTGGAGGTAGGTTGTTAAAATTTACCCAACTTGAACACAGTTTCCATATCATTGACCACATATTCAACAGGAAGCCTCTGATCCACGACCTCCAAAATGATCCCGTCCTCTTCAAATCCCCAAACTCATTTCTACAAAATCATGCTCTTCTGAACACCGATTGGCCTTAGCGGGCCTCCTTCTAAAAGCAGAGCAACATAGTTGTACACATCGGGGTTCGTGGTTGTCTTTTTGGCGCGCTCAGCTCAGATGTAAGGCACCTTGAAGCGTTGACGAGCTTGTCTGTCTGAGGATTTTTCCTGTGCTCGTATAGGCGAGCGAGGCTGAAGTCCCCGTGTCGGCCATTGAGCTCCGCATCGACCAACATATTGCTCGCCTTCATTGAGCTCTGCATCCACCAACTTATTGCTCGCCTTCACGTCTCTGTGAACATTGTGTTGCTCCCATTCTGTGCTCAAAGCATTGCAACATCTTTTTGAAGATACACCAAATGCCTCATGGCCCCAGCAAGATGCGCATATTGGCAATGAGCTCATTGCCTCTGGGTGCCCATCTAATATGATCTGTAAAGCTTGTCCTTCATAACTTCACTGCATAGTTCATAGGCCTATTGCTCATAGAACTCTTCCCGCACACTGATTACGAATTTGACCTCAGAGCTCCATGCAGGGTTCGAACCCACGATCTTACGAACATAGAGGACAAGAACATCAGGCACTCGATGGGGCCGACTGATTGAAATCCTAGACTTTTCAAATGTAGTCGACGTTCAGAAAATACGGTATAAAACTAACCAAAATTAGTAATCTATTGTTTGTTGTGGTCTTTTGCCATAGTCTAACTAGCTGGAGGAATGGCGTGAAAGTGATGGAAATTCCAGTTAAAGAAAATCTGGTAAGTATTTTTGTAAATCTAAGTTATAGTTGTTTAATTTTAAAATTTTAAGTGTCTTAGATGGTGCTGAATCTATTCCCACTATAAAAACACGATTCAAACACTATTTCTGCAAGAATTTTTGAAATTTTTTTGCATAGATTCAAACACTACTACAAGATTTTTTGAATATTTTTTACCTAAATTCCAATCACTTTTGGCTATTCGGACAATTCATCCACTTCAGTAGAGGACTCCTAGATTTTTCAGGCTGCTAGAGTTTCCCATCATTGAAAAACGCAATTCCTCCACTTCAGTAGAGGACTCCTGGTCTTTTCAGACTCATTGGAAAAAGCAATGTTAAGTTAAATGATGATCACTTCAATCAAAATTTTCTTTGAGAATAATATTCTTGGAATTTAATTTTAATAATTTTTTTTTTTTTTACTTTTAAATGAGAGTATTTTATGCATTTATTACTAGTAATGAAGCCTATTTTAACTTAGTTTTATGAAACTTATTTGATGTTATAGGTTCTACAACGTTTCTTTATGTGTTAGTTTTACTAGTGATACACAAGGGCTGATCTGAAGAGATCAGAACTGCATATTTATCATGCTGGAGTGTGATACATACATGCAAAGCAATTGCTATTGATGTACATAATTTTTTGATGTTCTTCGGTGAGAATGGAAATGTATGGAAATGTAAAGTAGACGACATGCTTTCAATGTGAATAGTTTCTGTGTGTAAGTTTATAGAGTGAATCTAAACAGTAAATGGCATTTTAATCTTAAACTTATGACTTTCCGTTTGTGTTTTGATATTTTACGTACATGGTTGTGTTCTTATAAATTTGGAGCCAAAAGATTTACTATATTTTTTATTATCTAATTTCAAAATATTTCATGGAAAAAATATTTCGTAATAAAATTTTTTTAATTTAGAAAATATTCTTAATTTAAATTCAACAATAAATAAATAAACATAAAAGGGAATTTTATAAAATTATTGAAAGAGTGTTGAGGCTTTAAATTCTATTTATATTTTAGGCTTTTCATTTATATGTAATAAAAAATTAATTTCTCTAACTACTTAATTGAGATAACTAATTATTTCCAAATGAATTTGAACTATGTTTTTACTTCATACAATTTAACTTTTATATTTTAGAGTGCTAGGGTAGGGTAGGGTAGGGTACGGTATGCTAGGCTAGGCTAGGCTAAGCTAGGCTGGAATAGAGTAGAGTAGAGTATAGTAGAGTACAGTAGGCTAGGCTAGGCTAGGCTAGAGTAAGCTAAAGTAGAGTAGAATAGAGTTGGCTAGGCTAGAGTAAAGTAGAGTAGAACGGAGTAGAGTAGGCTAGGCTAGGCTATGCTACGATAGGCTAGAGTAGAGTAGAGTAGGCTACAGTAGAGTAGAGTAGAGTAGGCTAGGCTAGAGTAGGCTATGGTAGAGTAGAGTAAAGTAGGCTAGGCTAGTCTAGCCTAAGATCTAGGCTAGGCTAGGCTAGAGTAGGCTAGAGTAGAGTAGAGTAGAGTAGGCTAGGCTAGGTTAGCATAGAGTAGAGTAGAGTAGGCTAGGATAGAGTAGAGTAGAGTAGAGTAGAGTAGGCTAGGCTAGGCTAGAGAAGAGTAGTAGGATATGCTAGGATAGGCTAACATTAGATAGGCTAGAGTAGGCTAGGCTAGAGTAGAGTAGGCT
>APFE030478752.1:0-46012 GCA_000404065.3 Pinus taeda
AAACACAATGATCATATTCACTTCTAACATATTTCTAACTCAACATGAAAGAATCAAACTTCTTATACCACTGCCGAGGTGACTGCTTCAGGCCATATAATGACTTCTTGAGCCTGCAGATAAATTTCTCATTGCGATGCTGAACAAACCCTTCCGGTTGTTCCATATATATTTCCTCATCTAAATCACCATGTAGAAATGCAGTCTTAACATCTAACTGCTGCAACTCGAAATCAAACAAAGCCACTAATGCTAACACAATTCTAATTGAAACAATTTTAACCACTGGCGAAAAAATCTCATGAAAGTCAATACCAGCTTTCTAAGAAAACCCTTTTGCAACTAGTCGCGCTTTGTACCTGTCTTCCGTATCATTCACACCTTGTTTCAGCTTGAAGACCCATTTACACCCTACAGTTTTCTTGCCTTTCGGAAGCTCCACCAGATCCCATGTGACGTTTTTACTCAAGGCCATCATTTCGTCCTTCATGGCTGCTTTCCACTTGTCACTTTTCGAACCTTCTATTTCTTCCTGATAGCATAGAGGTTCATTATCATTAGCAGTAAATGCAACAGAAGTGACATAATCATCATACCTTCTCGGTGGCCGTTTGATTTTGGTTGACCTCCTTAAGGATGTTTCTGGCACTTCCTCAATTGGCTGACTACCATCTGTAGGAACTTCTTGCCGATCAGTATCTGAGACCTGTTCATGATCTAAACCTGAACCCTGTTCATATTCTGATTCTAAAACCTGTTCATGACTAGTATATGAACTATGGTCATCATGACTATCGTTAGAAATTCTATCAAACTGAATGTGTTGAAAGTCAGATACATCATCCTGTTTCAATTTGCTATCTACATCTAACTGTACAAGAGAGGATTCATTAAACTTTACATCTCTGTTGATGATTATTTTGCGGGTAGTAGGATCCCACAATCTATATCCCTTTGTTCCAACACCATACCCAACAAAGATATACCTTTTAGACTTTGGATCTAACTTAGTTCGTTGATGTTTAGGCACTAGAGCATATGCATCACAACCAAACACTCCGAGTTTAGAATAGTCACAAGGGTGTCTTTTCCATACCTCTTGCGGAATCTTGCAGTCTATGGCCGTTGATGGAGATCGGTTTATCACATAACAAGCTATTGCCACCGCTTCCGTCCACAACTCCTTCTGCAACCCGACGTTACTCAGCATACTCCTTGCTCTCTCTAGAAGAGTCCTGTTCATGCGTTCAACAACTCCATTTTGCTGAGGAGTATAAACCGTGGTCTTATGCCTCTTGATCCCTGCATCCTTGCAATAGCTGTCAAACTCCTTGGAAGTAAATTCACCACCATTGTCAGTTCTTAAACACTTTATTGTTCTACCGGTGCTGTTTTCTACCAATGCTCTAAACTGCTTGAAAACTAAAAACACATCAGACTTTCTTTTCAACATGTAGACCCAAACCTTCCTAGAAAAGTCATCAATGAATGATACAAAATAATATGAAACACCATATGAGGTTGTAGGGGCTGGTCCCCAAACATCTAAATGGATATAATCAAGTATGCCTTTACTAGTATGTTTGCCTGTTTTAAACTTTTGTTTACTTTGTTTACCAAACAGACAATGCTTACATAAATCTAACTTTCCAGACTTTAGATTTGGAAGTAACTTGCGATCAGCCAAAATTTTCAACCCTCTCTCACTCATATGCCCCAATCTTTGATGCCATAAGTGAATGGAGTTACTGTCATGTGCAGACACAGTAGACACAAAAGCTAACCGTGTACCTCCTTCTAACTGAAATAGATTTCCTACTTTTTTAGCTTTCATAACTAGTAAGATGCCTTTGTAAAATTTCATTACTCCACCTTGAATTACAGTTTTATACCCATTTGAATCAAGTGCTCCTAATGAAATCAAGTTTTTCCTTAAATCTGGTACATGTCTCACATCAGTTAATATTCTAGTTGTCCCATCAAACATTTTTAGTTGTATGCTTCCAATCCCAACAATATTACATGTTACATCATTACCCATGTACACAACTCCATCATTAATTGATTTATATTCCTTAAACCATTCTTTATGGATACACATGTGGTTTGATGCACCGGAATCTAACAACTAATGTTGACCATGATTTGACACATTAATTGATAATACTTCATCACTCATACCTGAACCAGATGTCGAACCTGTATCTGTCGTATTTGCCTCCTTCTTCTCTGTTGAAGACTCTGCTTTTGAAGTTTGCTGTTGTCGCTTCCAGCAGTCCTTCTTTAAATGCCCTGATTTGCCACAAAACCAGCACTTTAGCTTACTCTTCTTCCCTTTTGACTTTGAACGTGAGTCGCTCGGCTTCCTGGGGTGTCTTTATTTCGAACGACCTCTAACCATCATAGCTTCTGATGTAGAGGTTTCGGAATGCGACTTCCTCCTTGTTTCTTCCGATAATAAGGATTCAACTACATCATCAAACTCAATAGTTTCTGATGAACTAAGACTTATAGAAGTAACAAAATGATCCCATGATTCGGGCAACGAGCACAATAAAGTAATAGCTTTATCCTCGGATGGAATTTTTTACTTCTATACTTTGTAATTGCACAGGAAGAGTATTAAAAGCATTTAAATGATCAACAATCGATGTACCTTCCTTCATTCTCAAACCGTACAACTGTCGCTTCAGGAGAATCCTATTGGTTAAGGATTTGGTCATGTACAGTTTCTCCAGTTTCGTCCACAAACCAGCAGCTGTTGTCTTCGACACAATATTAAACAGGACATCGTCCGCCAGGCATAATCGAATGGCACTTACAACTCTTTCATCCATTTCGTCCCACTCATCGTCTCTGATGTTGTAAGGTTGTTTGGATTTACTCATCAATGCCTTTACCACGCCTTGTTGGACAAGCAAGTCATGCATTTTCACCTTCGAGATCTCGAAATTATTCTTGCCATTAAATTTCTCAATTTCAAACCGGTCACTTTGAGTTTTCGCCATTTGTATCAACAAGCACAATAATCTCCAATATCAACGTTTTAAATACCAGCAATTTAAAAAAAAATTGCCTATTCCTTTAAACGAAAATATCTTCCCTTCACAAAAAAAAATTCTGCCTTTGCATTTGTTTTTACACAACCAAAAAACCCTACCTATGTCTTTGTACTTTTGCCTTTTACAACAATAAAACTGCCCTTAAAAAAAAAATTGCATGTTCTCTGCAAGTTTTTAAACAATCCTTAAAATCAAATTAAAATCCTTAACCAGTTCAGTGCGTCCTAGGAGTATCTTCAATCTTCAATAATATGCGTCATACAGGAATTAAACGATCTATGATCTACTTAATATTTATAGATTGGTTCCTGTATTCTACAGGGCCAAATCTGCAGCGAACTGCCTTTAAATATCCAAAACACTGGCTTTAAACATTCCCACTGCCTTTAAACTGCGCTATAAACGTGAAAGACGTAGCTGACTTGTCGCACTATTTGGCGTAGGGACAAATATAACCAGACTACCATCATCTCATCAATTAAATTCTATCAAAAATTTAAGTGTGAGAAATTTATTGAGGTCTTGTGCTTTTCTAAGAAATGGAATTGGAATAACTCGACATCAAAAGGCAGGAAAAATTGTAATGCGGTTTTAGCTTCACATCTCTCTGTGTTGTTCAACTACTGTTTGACGGATTAAATTTTTATACAGCGCAATGCCAAATTACCTTAGATCCCATTTCATTCGTTCAATCCCATCTCAACAGTTTAATGTGAAACACCAACAATGTAAACAAACAGGCTTCACGCAATTAAAGCATACCGTGATATCGCAGCACCGCCAGCAACCCTCAGCACAGTCCGCCAACACTTCAATACGCACCAGCAACAGATACTAGCTCCACAGCTCCAGATATCAGGCTCCGCGCAGATATTACAGGCTCCAGCACACGTAGCAACAAAACCTTCAGCACCACGCTCCCTCAGCACTCAGCTGCGCTCCACCTCCAGCAATCAGACACACACCAGCACCTCCAACATGCTCTGATACCAATTGTTGGATCAGGTGCACAACAAATAAATTAATCACACAACAATATTCAAGCACATAAACACAAGAATTAACGTGGTTCACCCAACCAATCTGGGCTACGTCCACCAAACATAGGCATCAGGAATATATTAATCAAATTGGAGATTACATCAAGAAATCCTCACACTCTCTTAGCAAATCATTCGAATGATTGCCTGTTATATAGCATAGAGAATCTAACAGCCTCATAACTCCCTCACATCAAATATAGGAGGCATTAACTCCCTCCCAACAACCTGGAGCTAATCTAGGAACTGAATCCCTATTGTTGTCATCCTTCAGAGATTTTTGCCTATTTAACTCAAACAGAAAATCTCAACAATTCTCATATTATATAAGAAAAAAAAAAAACTAAAAATAGATTTTGCACAACATAAATCTCATATTATGGTAATATTCATTTTAACAATTACATATATAGAAAATTACACTTTGACTTCGACATTTCTAGATAATGACTTCAACTTATTACATAAAAATCAACAACTTCTAAACTCACATCTAGAAAATCACAATAACAACTACACATAACATGAAAACATAACTTTCAATATAAAATTAACATATTAACCAACAACTAACCTTTCCATATAAAAAATCTTAATTTCAATGGCCTTATTTCACTACGGCCAATTCTTTAACCTCCCGTATGTAGTAAACCGATGATTTCTAAATATCTTGAATTTTAAAGAGGATTAGAACTTCGGGTATCGTTAGAGCGTCTTTGTAAATAATTTACCGAGAATGGGTGATTTTACAAAAGGAGTTTGGGTTAGGAAATCCACATAACTTCATTAATCAAGGGCTATTTTTGTTTTCTGGTTGTTGACCATAGTGATATAAATAAGGCTTTTTTAAACGTTTATTTTAGGTTGATTTCGATTCCTAGTTTTTTTAGCGGCCATTTAAAATACGTTATAAGTATTATCATTATGTTTATTTTCCTGATATTTAACTAATTAAATTATTAAAGGAAAAAATAATAAAATATTTAATATTAATTAATTATTTTATTTATAGAGTTGATATTAAACAATTTTATATAAATAGTATATGGAAATTATGTTATATATATGAAGGATTTTACAATTATTGGGTTAATGTTGTGTTGTCTTATATTAATGAAGTGTGTAATTTTTTATTAGTTCAATATATAGTTGACAAATTAAGTGTGTATATATATAATATTATGTTACGTTTATTCTTAAATTAAAATATTAGTTAAAATGGGTGAACATTGTTTTTGCTTTCAAAGATTTTAATAAATCGAAAACTAAAAATTAATTGACATTAATTACATGTTGAAATTAACAATATACATGTATGCATATAGTAATTTCCAGTTAAAAAATAAACAATATTGATTCATCACCATGATATAGCATATAATTTGAATGTTTAATTTATTTATTAAAAGAAATGCATTATAAAAAGGTTATCTATTTCTTTTAATGATAATTTATAATTTTTCATTAAGGAAGAATTTATAATACTATATCTTCTTAAATATAGATTTGGGCAATGATGGTTGGCTAGGAATGACATAAAATACTTGAGAAGGAAAACTATTCAAAAGACATATATACGAAGAAGAATCTAAGGAGCCATGCTAACCATGTTGCTAACCAAGTTGAAGCATCAAAGACTAAAGAGCCAATAACTAAGGTTGTCATATATCACCACCTTTACAACCAAGATAAGCAACAATAATCAACATGAGGTTGTGAGTTGGGGAAAGCTTAATATGATTCAAGACAGAATTCGAAACAGAACTATACGTATAGAACTCAAAGCAGTACAAGAAGATACTAAAGTGGCACATCCAACATCATAGCATCGAAGAACCTAGAAAAATTAATATTTAGGTTGTGAGGATATAGTTGGACCCCATATTCACATTTTACGAATATTGAGGATATTGGGAGGTAGATAATGGCATAATGAGTTTAATGTTTCCATAATGATGGAGTAGTATTATGCATTGAATACATAAAAAAAATTGCGCACCACATTTGTGGAGCACGATTTCAAAGTAGATAATAGAGAAAAGTCGCATAATAACCCCATAAAAATAGGAGAATCTCCTACAGATACCAAAATAAATTTGTATATCAAAACCAAAAGTCTTCAATAATGATTGCATGACCCCTATAAATACACATTCAAACGTTGCATAGGTGGCCATTGCATTATTATGTTGGTTGTATTAAATATACATTTACAGAACATATGAATGTTAACCCCGTATGTGTACTTTACTCAAGTCATATTATATACATTTAAAGCCAGATACCAAAATAAATTCATATATCAAAACCAAAAGTCTTCAATAATGATTGCATGACCCCTATAAATACACATTCGAACATTGCACATGTGTACACTACTTAGGTCATATTATATACATTTAAACCCATATATTTCTCACTTGGATCATATCATAGCACCCTCCTTCAATAAGATTTTCCCTGAAGATCTCAAATTAACTATGTTATAGGTAGAAAAACCAAATAATATGATTCTATTATATTGCTACATTCTTATTTCATTTCATAATGATCCATCCATTCAAAGTTAATTCTTTTAAGTTACTGATGGTTAGTTGTTACATAATTTTCTTTCCATTCTTTTCATGTTTTTTTGTTTTAACTTTGCCAATTTACTGTAGTTGTTATTCTCTAACCACATTGAGTTGCATAATGATTTCATGGTTTCTTATTCCACAAATATTTATGATTATTCTAGATTCTTATTTCATAATGTCAATATGTGTCTTCATGTCTTCCTTGATAATTCCAATACTAATCTTATTTCCTTGGATGTTTTTGTTGGTAATGAAGATGTTGATATGGTTTCATATTTCATGGCTTTGCTTCACTTTCCATATCGATTTCATTTATTTTTATTTTTGAACAAAATGGCCTCTTTTATCCCCTTTGCCTGCTCTTTGGTCACACTAGCGTTGGAAATAACACAATAATATTTGACATACATATCCTCTAAATAGAGTCCAATTCATTCAAGTATATTCATACAACCTTCTTGTATAACATTTTTTTTAGGCTATAATGTTACTCCCCCAATCAAATTCTTAAAGCCATCTTTAGTTACATTTATGATTTTTCCTCCTATATATTATGGGTTTCTCAAATATTCTTCTAAATTTCCTCTTAAAGTCTTACAGTAGTGTCCTTGTCTATTATTTTTGCTTCCTCTTGAATTTGAGAACACTTCTTTTCTTCTTTAATTATCTTCACATAATCCAATAGTTTTATATTATAGTTTCACAATCTACATATTTTGTCATCCTACTCTTTCAGTTATTCTTTTGAATAGTCATATTTTCAATTCCCCTTACTACTCATCTTCCCTTCTTTTGATTATTCAATCTCCCTAACAATTATTTTATTATATTTTGCATCTTTGATATCTCATCACCCTTCGTCTTGATATTTGATTTATCTTCCTTTAATTCATCTTGAATTTGATACAATGCCTCCATTGTTTGATCATTTATCCCTTTATTGATAATAGATATTAAAATGATTCAAATGTAAAGGTACATTTATTACCTATGTCAATATTTAACCACCACTCATAATTTTCACAATTTAAATAATGAATTTACCCTCAAGGAGATAGCAGATACTTTCACCACCCCTTAGTTTTTCTGTAAGATTCATTTCATCCATATATTCATCCTATTCATTAAATTCTAATAGAAATCCTTATATTACAACTTCAATATATAAAAAACAATGATCTCAAATAGTTATCATCATTTTCAAGGTATATTTCTCTATCTTTTCTCTTTCCAATAACTTATGGATCCCCCTAATCGTAAATCACAAACAAAATTTATGATATTTTGACGTTAAAATTCCTTTTTAAACATTTTTATCAATTTTTATTTTTATTTTTTCTTTCTTTTTATATTTGGTTGGCTTTTATTTTAGTGTACCTTTGCATTTTTAGGTTTTTGAATAAAAACACTTAGTCTATGGTACTCTAAAATGTCTTTTTTATATTTACATAGGTGTGATGAAAAGTTAACTTTCCAAGTGAAATTTTTGGTAACATTCCCAAAACATGTTGCGTCTAGCCCTTTCATGAATTAGTATATTTTTGGTATATCCAATTATTGAAATCTAAGTCTTAAACTTTTACCTAACATAACTCAATATTTATTCTTAGAGACTTGAAAGTTTCATAATCTAAAACATTTATTTGAAATAGTTTGAGTGAAGCTACCAAGATCACATGTTTAACACTTCTTGAACGAAACTTTTAGGGGCTAATATTCACAGGTGAGATAATTTTCAAGACATTTTCAATTAAAAAATTTCATCAATTTCCATTTTTCTAAGAATGATTCACTCAAATTTTATGATATACAATTTTTTACCTTTAATATTCCCCAAATTTATAGATACAATATATAAAAGCGTTATAAATTTGAATTACTTTTACGAAGATATCACCAAATATTGTCTATTTTTCATATTATGGACTAGTAAGATTCACCAAGGTTTCTAAACATTAAAATAAATTTCCATCCTTAAAATTTTCCTTCGACTTCTCTCAAAAGAATTCATGAACCCTAAATTCCACACTATATATCACAAAAATTATAACAGAAAAGAATATATTTTTGTTACCAAACAACCCTTCAAACATTTCTCAACATATACAGATTATAGAATATTTTCAATATCACTCATTGTAGATTGATTTCAAGAGTATTCACGAATCCTAACTTCCAAAGGATATATCTTCAAAAAGATAGGGAAAAAAAAATTAAAATATTTAAGAAATAAATATTAAATTTGTTTCTAAGTATGTTCAAACTTCCACGGTCTGAAACCTTCCCATAGAAAGGCTATGGTGGAAATTTCATGATCACTCATTTGCCTGAGATCTTTGAAACTGATTTCAAAACCATCCACCGAGGCCTAACTTCCACAAACCATTTCTCCAAAACTATATTGAGACGAAATATAAAAAATAAACCCCTAATTTTCCTTAACATGTATTATCACTATGCTCAAAATTTTACAATAGGGATCTTCCTAAAGAAAAAATTATGGGAAAAATGCAACGTGACCTTTTTAAAGTGGAAAAATCATTGGCTTGTATGTTTTAATAGAAAATTTTATGAATAAAATACATTAAAAAACTGTAAATATACACCATCGACACCAAAACAGAGGTTGATAATAACTCCAAAATAAATAATAAAGATAATTTACACAGTAACTACTTCAAAAATAAAATAACCTCCTTCCAATTCCAATACCCAAAAGCATTAAGACATCCATATTATGTCTTTAATAATGAATACAAGATATATATAGATGCGACCCTACACTTCCTTATTAGGATGACCTTATTACATGTATTTACAAATTGCATGCACATATAACCCGTTATATGTCAATAATTGCAGTCATATAATATACATTTAAGGCAATATCTACCAACGTTGGGTTAAATATCAAATATACTCACTAATGCTTGGATTGTAATAAGTAAGCCTAGTAGATATTTAACGAAATAATATAATAATGGAGAGGCTACTCGCATAGAATCCTTTGAAAGCCCATAAAAAATTATAAGTACTTATGAGTGTCCTTGTGTCGAATATGAAGGAATATTTAAATGGAAATAAGCCTGCCTTTCTCGTAATTTCTTAGTAAGTGTATTACATAGTTAACGAAATAATATAATAATGGAGATATTGTTGGCATAGAATCTAATCAAAAAGTACAAATATTTATAAGTATCCTTATGTTGAATATAAAGGAATATTTAAATTGAAATAAGCACGTCTTTCCTGTGATTTTTTTCCTAAAAAATATATAATAGTCATAGTCTACATTAAGAATTAATTTCTATATTTTTATATGGTTTATGATGTAAATATATTTTCATATTTCTAAAATTAACAATTCATTCCAAGTTTAACTAATTTTGTTCTATTTATTATAAATAATTTATAATTTCCCTCCATAATTATCTTGTAATGACTTGCTTTGACTTACTTTTCCATGAATTGTTCCATACTATATGACAAAACACATTGATTTTAAACTCTGAACACTTGTTAGAACCATAAACAAAAATATATTCTCATAGAAAATAGGTTGCCATATTAGAATTTTCCCTTCTGTATTTAATCATAACAATTAGAGTGATATTTAACCATAAAAATTAGAATGATAGTTGCCCTAAAGGCCATAAATTCTTTCATGAAAATCCTTTTTATATTCAGAACCCCACAAATCGCACATATGAAGCAAATTTCCATTGGTTAATGACAAAGAACGGTGTCTTTATGTTTAAAACATTGTTTGGGAAATATGCCACATCTCTAACTTTATGAAGCACGGAAATTCCTTTTTGAGGAGAATGACTATTTACGTAGAGCATGGAGAAATCACAATGATATACCACACTTTTCATTGAAATATGGCAATGGAAATTTCATATTTTAAATATATTTTTAACCTAAATTCATTTAAGTTCATATATCTCTTTCGATATTTTTTAAGGCTCAAATACAATTTATGGAGATTAATTGATATAAGCTTATAAAATGAAACTAACATCACTTAATAGGCTAAAATGATTCTTTTCATTATATGAAATGATAACATTGAAATTTTGTATGCAACAACTATTTCAATTTTAACATACATAATTTTGCAAAAGAAATATATGATAACAACTCACATCCGATATAGTTTATCTACGATATTTTTATTTCCTTGTAATTTTAAGAAAACTATAGTTTATATAATGCTTGAAATTCGAGTAATCAATTATGAATCATATTTTTCACAGCTTTGTGATAATAATAATTTTATTGACCAGGTTCTTGTAAATAAAAAATATTATTATTTTATTTAGAAATAAGTACTATTAAAATTTCAAATTAACTGAAATAATTTCTTTAATATATTACATTTTTTTTTCCTTAAAATGTTCAAATCTCAGGAAAACATTGTTAGAGAAGTTTTAGAAATAATAAAGTAAAAAATGGAAAATAATATTTCAGTGTACGGTAGATTTAATAATAAACCCATTAATATAATAAACTCATTAATATTTAGTTCTCCGTGTAACATGGAAAAGGTAGAGATATTTCACTCTCTAGAAATTTAAGCTCCATGAATATCGTACAAGAATGTAAATCTATTTCTTGGAAAAACTTAGAAGCGATCTTATGAACTTAATGATAATTTCAAACAATTCTTTAATATTTTGGAACCTTAATCACGTTTATCTAAAAATTAAGACTCCTTAGCATTATTTTGAAAATTGTGGAAAATAAAGAAAATCAATGAAAATCTATATATTAATGGTTAAATATAAAGAGAATTGAAAAAAATGTTTTTTTTTAATGAGAAAGATACTAAAAAAACCTAGAAATTTAAGAATGCATCAATCCACTTGCAAATATTTAGAAAATGTAATAGGAAAGATAAAAAGGAAAATGAAAGTGATAAGGAAAATAGTAACTTAATTACAAAAGTCTTGAATCTTGATTTTCTTTATTGTTATGCTTCTCAAAAGTCGAAGAATATTAAGATGACCTCATGGGATACCAAATAAAATGAAGGTAGCTTAATAGATATGATTTCTAAAAGAAAGGGTATCCAAGGAATGTTATGTAAATGAATGCCTTCCTTGAGTACTTGGGTGGAGTTTCCATTGAAACTTATAGCATTCCCAAATAAATATTTTGCATCAATAAAATGTTAGGAAACGAATCTTGAAAATAGAATGTTCTTTTGTGAATATTATATTGACTCTTTCACCAAAAGTAGGCAATTTTTTATCCTCCTCCTATGATAGTGAGGAATTCTAGCTTATGATAATAGAGGTAGTAATAATAGAAGAGGACAAAATAACATGGTTATTTGTTTTCAGGAGTTAAAAAGTACGTGTGGTGGGATTCAACTGAAAAATCTTGTTTTTCTGAAGCTATTAAAAGTCAAGAAGATACATGGAACGAGCCTAACATTGAATGTTAAAAGTCGACTTTCAAAACATGTTAGTTAATAGTTGGTTGGTATAATTCATGCTCAACGATGTGGAAATAAATTGATGTTTAAAAGACAACTCCATAATCTTACATGACATTTAGGAAGTGTTTATAAGGTTGGAGGAGGTTATTGTGGCTCCACTTTTAGGTTATATCTTATTTTTGGTAGGAAAATTATTAATCAAATCAATAAAGTTAAGGAAATTACAGGAGGTGATCATTATATGTTTAAGCGGAAGTAAGATAGAAGGCTCTAAACAAATTGAGACAAACATTTGTGCATAACACATTTTTTTCCCATTTTATATTTTAGAGAAATATTTATTTAATTTTCTCCAATAATTTATGTTGGTCATATTATTTAGCATATAGCTTCTATATCTATCAATACACATACATTTTTTTCTTAACTGTGATTTCTTTATGTTTTAGATTCAAAAGAGCATCAACCACATTGCGAGGGAAAAAAGAAAATGTTTAATTATTTTCATAAGTATTTTGGAGGCTTTTGCAACATGCTATTTCTAAGTTTAATATACCCAACTAGCTTATTGGGCCATGTTGCTACAAACTTGATGCACAAATAAATATCATGCCAATTTAGATCCAAAAATATCCACAACATCATGTACATATGCTTGTGAACATATCATTAATTTATACAATCATGAATGTAGAAAATATAAGAATTACCGACTAAATTTAAATGCACAAATCCAAGAATATACAAAACATTCACATATTTAAACATAACATTAAAAATATAAAATAAAATAGTGAGGAAAAAATTAGATTTATAATGGTTTAAACCACTAGATGTGGATTTATTATAATCCACCTGCCTATAAACTCTACTACAGTAAGTATGCTAGCTAAAAGTCTCCCCAATGCTAGGGTTATGCGACCACAATAATGGGTAGGCTATGATTGGCGTCTACAATTTATTCACATAACTCAATACAAAAAAAATTACAATGACATGACTCCCACAAATATATATTTTTATTGTCGATTACTGTGAAAAACACAAAGACGTAATATTTCCTTCTCAATACCACAATCCCTTAGACCATCTCCATTCCCTCTAAAACTATAGCACAAAACTAGCCATGAATTGTTTAAGTTAGAAGACCTAAGATATCAACCTATTATAGGAGTTACCACAACAAATTTTATGTAGGATTTTCTTTGAATTTTAAACGGGCAGTCCACATGTGAATTTCAACCTAGTTCTTACCATAAAATTTACCTTTAAAAAATAGATTTCAACACATGGTATGACCAACACGTCTTGCTATACAGAAAAATCTGTAGTTTTTCCTTTCCATCTACATAATCACTCTCTAAAATTAGTCCCTTTCCATCTCTAATTTACTTTTCCTTATTCCCCATGCTTGATTGACTCCCACTATATGTAAACTTTGTTTGCACTCGGCTCATGCTTTCATAATTATTAGGAGAGGAATAGAGGGGAGGATAACAAAGGATATGAAGGTAGGGGTGGTGTTTAAAGGAAACATTACACTAAAGAACAAAATATATTAATGATTAGATGCCAAACTAATTCAAGGGACTATCTATAAATATGTTTGGATATGGACCCAAAAAGAAATCATGGGAATAGTTTTTTGTAGTGGTCCATAACCTGAGGAATATGAATATGAATGTCAACATGATATATCCATGTTTATTTGATGGTTGGCTCCCACGAATGCTTAACTCAAATTGGAAGAAATAATGAGATTGCCTTTTGGATTAATCACATTCTGAAGATTTGGTCAATGTTTCAAACCATCTAATGTGGTTCATCCTCATGACAAATATTAAAAAAATGATCTCTCCACATGTTTAAATAATAGAGATGCATATGGGTCCACAATCAACCATTATGAATTTTTTGTTAGGAATTAGCTATTAGGAGTTGGTTGCTATGAATTAGCAGAAAATATGATTTTATTATTTTTTTCATACATATTAAATTAATATCAAATCAAATTAAAACAATTAAAATAGAATAGGTTAATATTTAATTGAAGGATAATAATTATTTGTAGGAAATAACCATTAGGAATTAGTTTTTTAGAAGAATAGTAAATTAAGTATTTATTTTTTTATTCTTTGTAAGTTGAGTAGGACCTTTCATTCATTCATAAAAAGGTAGGTTACATTAAGATAGAACTTTTGTTGCCTCAAACATACCATTGAGAAACCATTTCTATTGACCATTGGAAGGCATTACAGCCAACCAAAATCAAAATGTTTTAAGTCTATCAAATTTGGACAAATAAGCCTTACTATCTAAATGCCATAATAAGTTCTTCCTCCTAAATCAAAAGCTCCCTATCATTATGACCATCATCAAAATTTAACAAAAAACTGAACTGAAAATAGATATAACCAACAACATAACTAGTCCTCATACGACTCAATAGGCACGGGGTATTTTCCATTACACCCTAGCATTTCTAAGTGTTGTCAGCACCAAAGATGCTGCTCAATTATGCCCAAGTGAAAATTCTACTCCTAAACCTAAAACTACAAGATCTGAATGTCTTTTCCTATTTCTTGTAAGGCAGGATCGATCTACATGTATTCATAAGTATGCATGTTGGCTTTAGCCACCAGATTTTTCATCATCCAATAGAGGTGGATGGTCTATTTATATTGTGAAACTCATCCTCGAGATTGCCAAGGTCGGGGACCGGAAATTCGTAGTCCACTTCTTGTTCTTCTTCCTCAGCTTGGCGGGTGAGATCCACTTCCCACCCTGTGATTTTTTATTTTTATTTTCAATAACAATTTTTATTTTAATTAAATTGAATTAAATTATAATATTTAATACTTATAAAGTTTCTTAAAAATAATTATAATAATTCTATTAAATATTAAACTATCAGAGAATAATTTAAGAAAACTAAAAAAAATAAAATGAATAAATTAAATAAATAAATAAATAAACAAAATAAAAACAAAATAAAATATTATAAATTAAGATAGAATGAAATAAAAATAGGAAAAAATATATAAAATGAAATCAAGAGGAGAGGGCAGGAATCCAACTCCTACTTAATTCCCATCCATTGTCTCTATTGATATTGATTGCATCCTTCTCAATCTCAATAGTCTATCTTAGCTTCCTACGATGGAAGTGATCAACCATTGTGATGACACGGGAATTGTTAATGCATACATGATGATTAGATTTCACCGCATATTCGACTAAAGCAAAGGAATAAGAACGATTGTGCCTATTGTTTGTTGCATGTTCTTGGATTCTTTGGTTAATAGAGCAACCAATTTCACCAATGTAAGGAATCCCACAAGAACAAGGAATTGAGTAGAACCCTTTCATGTCTTTAGGGTTGATCGGGTCTTTAACATATTTAAGAGAGTTTTTATCAGTGTAAAGGGGCTTGAAGCCAACATAAACTCTATTCTTCTTAAGAATATGAGTAATCTTATCAGTGGTCCTCTAGATAAAGGGAAGTTGTACATTGGAAATTTGATGAAATTTTCCATGTGGAGCTTCCCTTTATCCAGGGGACCACTGATAAGACTTTTCACATTCTTAAGAAGAATAGATTTTATGTTCTCTTAAAGCCCCTTAATACCATTAGAATCTATCTTAGATTTGTTAAAGGCTCAGGAAACCATAAAGAGATGAAAGGGGTTTAGTTTATTCCTTGTTCTTACAAGATTCCTTGCATTTGTGAAACTGCTCGCTCCATTAACCAAACAATGCAAGAACATGCATCAAAAATTAGGAACAATCATTCTCATTCCTCTGATTTAGTAGAATATGCGGTGAAATCTAAACACCATGTATGCATTGAAGATTCCTGTGTCATTGCAAAGGTTGAACTTCCATCGTAGGAAGGTAAGAGAGGCTATTGAGATCGAGAGCCATGCAATCAATCTCAACGGGGATGAATTAAGTAGGAGTTGGATTTTTCCCCTCTCCTCTTGATTGAATTTTATATTTGTTTTCCTATTTTTATTTCATTCTATCTTCTTTTATTTTATTTTATTTTGTTTATTTATTTATTGAATTTATTCATTTTATTTTAATCTTTTATCTTTTCTTAATTATTATCTGAAAGTTTAATATTTAATAGAATTATTATAATTATTTTTAAAACCTTTATTGTAATATATATTAATTTAATTCAGTTTGATTTGATTTAAAAAAATTGTTAATAAAAAATTTAATTAATTTAATATTATTCTTAAAAACTAATTCCTTCATATTTATTTCCTAACAAGAAATTATTATCTTTCAATTAAATATTAATTTATTCTATTTAATTAGTTTAATTTGATTTGATATTAATTTACCATCTATAATAAATAAAGAAATAAATAATAAAATCATATTTTCTACTAATTCCTAACTAATTCATAGTGGCTAACTCGAGATCTCGATGCATATTTTCTATTTAAACATTCAAAAGGATTGATTTTTTCACATTTATCATTAGGATGACCCACATTATATGGTTCGAAACATCCACCAAATCTTCACGATGTGATTAATCTGAAATACAATCTCATTATCAGTATGGATCACAAAACTCTAAGATCTAGCACTAGAAGAAATAAATTACATAGGACAAATCCCTCCCCCATTAATTTAATTTGGCTGTAAAAGATGATTAAAAATGGTATACGAACATTCCTGATGAATTCTAAAGCTTTCTCGCAATAATCATTGATAGATCATAAACAATGGAATACTATAAAGGTATTCATCCATGTTGTAAAACTATTGTACAAACATAATTTTGGTCATTAATGAATTAGACAACAACTTAGTACAATCAGATCAATTCACTAGCCAACCAAATAACAATTATGATAGGTCTCCATCCATAAATAAAATATCTTCCATCATTAAACCAACTCCCTATAAACACTTGTTAGTAAGAATAATCAAATCTTAGTTGATAAATGATTTAGTGAGGACTCAATTGACATATACCCTAGTTGAAATATTTGGTTGACCATCATGCCCTTTTAATCCTTGATCAACTGCTTCCAAGGTAATAAAAAGCAAGGTACAATATATAATTATACAATAGATGATACATAATTATATGAGTTCCTAAAACATATGGTCAAATTGTTATACAATTGTCTTTCAATCTAGCAACAATTATAGTTAACACTTCTCAATGGTTTTACTTTTCATGAAATTTATGTAATTATATGAATGCACAATTACCACATGTTTTATTCCTACATAAAATCTACTCATTCTCATGAGGATGTTGATATGGGTAAATTTCCATTTTGTAGGCTCGAATTGCAATGAAACCATATCATTATTCGTTTCAACATATTCATTAATGTGGTTATCATTTTGAGGGTCAATTTGTAATCCAATTTCATAAAAAAACACATCTTTGGACTTATCATGATGCATTAGGAAGTGACGGGAAAAAATCATATCTTAATTTTTTTCTGTGTCAACATCTCATTGCTAGGAACAACATTGACATGTCTTTTCTCTTGATGTACTCACTATTAAAGAACATCATTTTTATAAATTTTAAATAAAGATGAAAAAACATTAATAAAGATGAAAAAACATTAATAGCCAATAAAACATGAGTTGAAACACAAACATTAGTTTTATCCTTATTACAAACCATAAGGATAAAATAATCACATGTTTGAGAAGTAGGAGTTTAGCCTAGAAGTTAAAGAATAATACTCTTCCTCTTAGTATTAGTCGATTTACTTCTCACATTTGTAGTTGTAATCCTACAAGATCCGAATAGTTATGTCCTTCTTAGTTCATTGTAGTAAAATGCATCACTATTTTCTTTTAAGGCTTGGAATTCATTAAACAATCAAAAGTTTTACCATAGTTAATCCAATATCATCTAAACTCCATTTACTAAGTTCAAAACATTAATCGTCCCGCAAACACTAAGTCAAACAACTAGATTGTTGGTATCTGGTGACCGACTGCACCCACTTCACGGAACTTCATATGAATTGAAAAGATTTAGCGGAAGTGCATTGTTTATTACAATCTTGTTTGTCTTTAGTCCGACATATTGTTAGTATTATATGCATCAGGATGCAAGTCTTTAATGTTCTTTCGTTTTCTGCAACTATTATGCGATGTCCACATTTAATATGGTGGCGAAGAAAAGCATATTTAATTGACCCATGATATAGTATCGACAAGAACTCCATCTCGATGATGACGTTATACCATTGAAGTGGTTAGTAATTGAAACATGTAAAGTGCGCTGTGACTAGAAAACTTTATAATGACGTGATGGAAAATCAATTATAACCATAACCCAACGGCCAGAGAAATTACATTATCCGCATATCCTAAGTACAGTTCGTGGATGCTTCAGCATATGCTGCTGGTATATGCCCCACTTGATTCAGTTCATAAGCGGATTTGGTCGGAGAGATCCCTCGCCTCATGGGGTGGCTTACAGCGAGCCTCCCGATGTAGCCAACGCTGAAGTGGTACGTTGGGAGCTGAATGTCTGTAATCTGGTACGCTTCAGCAAAACTAAACAGGTAACTCTCAACTGTCTTCAATCTGTGCCGCATGGCATAATGTTCTGGTTCTGTATATGTTTATTTTTTTTCAAATTCAGTTTTTGTTTTTAAGATTTTCCATATTTACCAACAATTTGATTATGTATAATGACAGTTAGAGCTATATTAACTTGGATTCATCTGGCAGTCAGTGCAGCAGAAGAAATCCGGCATTAGTGGGCTTCCTCAGCCTCGGATCGAAACTACTCGAACAATATTGTATCAAATCTATGGCTAGTAGTTAGCCAGTTTTGGCTGTTGTCTGCAAATCCCGAAATGGCAACTCTCTTCACTTTGGCAAATTAGATTATTGAAAACATGTTTATGTTTCGCCTGTCGGATCTGTGAACTTAAAATAAATAAAACAGGTCTCGGCAGTTCGAATCCCTTTCCAAAATGCCGTTCATATACAAATAAAAGCTAGAGATGTTTTAGACTAGCGTGCGTAATATTTGCGTAGACCCTCATTGTTATAAAGCGCTATTTTTTTTCTTTGAGGACATGATTATCCATTTCGCGGGACAATGGTGTTCGATTCAGTTGGAAACAGATAAGCAAGACTCGTCTAATCATAAAAGCAGATCTGCCAACTATAGAGCGATTGAAAATTGAAAAAGACGGTCTAATCGTAAAAGTAGATCTGTCAACTACAGAACGATTGAAGATTGAAATGTGAAATTATCAATGTAGCTTTTAAATAAAAATAAAATTATTATAATATTAAAAAAAAATTATTTAAAAATATTAACCATAAAAGACATTCCAATAATATAAATATATCTACTTAATTGAACTGATTTAATTGATTCTATTGAATTGTTTATTTTATATATATATATATATATATATATATATAAGTAAATAAGTGTTTTTTAATTTGTTTATTTCGTTAAAGTTAATGTTTTAACGTCATGCATTATTCTAACGCATGTAATTGAAGAACGAAAACATTGAAATACTAGAAAAATAAAAAGAGGTAAGAAACAATTTTTCCTAACAACAAATTTCATATTTGTTTATTATTCATTTCAATAATTATATATAAAAAAATTATACATTAAATATTCTTTAAATAATGACTTCTAACTCATTATATAAGAATCAAAAACTTCTTGACGTGAGTCTAGGGATTGACAATGACAACTACACATGACATGGAAGCATGACTTGCAACACCCTCTCTTGATGTTTACAAGGAAAACTTATTCAATAATAAATAAATATATGTCTTGCTGGTCTTCATGAGCACCCACATCCATTCTAGAGTCTCGCAAACACTCCTTTTTCACCACCACATCTTCGAGTTGTCACTTGACCTCCATTTAAAATTTCACTGCCTCTCACCATTGTTGATGAACTTTGCAAGATCAACAATATTGACAACTCTACAGATCCAGGCTTCTGCTATAAGATCCATCAAGTAATGAGCCACCTATGGACCAACCACCAATTTCTGCTATAAGATCCATCAAGTAATGAGCCACCTATGGACCAACCACCATCTGTCGGATATTTCACTTTCGGTTATTAGTCAATTCATAGAATGAAGGTTTGGATACTGAATGTCCTCAAAGGCTGATAAAAAAAGTTGACTTTACAAGAATTGATGTTTCAGACACCAGGGCTTCCAGTTTAAGAACCACCAACTCTTTTCATAACCAAACTTACTAACACACAAGAATTGACATTTCTAACACCAAAACTTCTAGTTTAAAAATTATCAATCCTTCTTTAATCTCTATTTACACAAAACTAAATATCAAACTCACACCAAAAAAATAAAAGACACACAAACAAAACTATATCAAGTTAACCAATCACCCAAGCCCTCATTTCTTCACTCGTGAAACACCCAATTGCCTCCCAAGATCTCCACCTTCTTGATCTGTCATATTTCCTTGGTTGCTCATTCCGTGTAGGTTTGGAAAATTTACATAGGGTTCATGCAGACAGATGCATAAGGCTTTAGATCTGTCCGTATCATGCATAGCTCAAATTTCTTGCAAGTAGTTAGTCCGAACTCGGCATCTATCTGGTACAGTTGGGAGTCTTTCACTGAGCACGAACGGATGCAACCCCAAGGCCTCTTCCTTATTCCTTCAGAATATTTCTGTTTTGGTGGGCTTAAATGAAGTTCAATATCTTAGACAGAGACCACTGAACTCCACTGCACCAGATCTGAGATCCAAATCTGGTCGTGCCAGAAACATGATGCCACATGAACCAATGACATCGATTGCGGATTCACGCTGAAAACTGGTGGCCTCATTTCAGATGATCTTTACAAAGTTTGAATTGAGGCTTCTGTGATTTATAATGGTTGAAAGAGTAGCTTCTACTTATATCACATGTAGACAGATATTTGACGGGTTTCGAACCAATCAGTGCAGTTCATCGTCGGGATTAGTTGAACCACACTAGTTAATTCGAAACGCACACTAGTTAATTCTAAACGCGTCGACAAATGTCTGTCCATATCATTTACGCGGAAACTACTCTTTCCACCTTTACAAAGCTCTGCTTCAGATCTCTGCGTTCAATGGCTCAATTAATCTGATGTTGATGATCCACATAAAATTGTATGCAGCTCCACTAAAAGATGACTGAAAGATGACGCTGTTGACGACGACATTGTCTCAAATGTGAACCTTGCCTCTCTGCTCTGCCCTTGATCAAGGCGCATTCCAGCGAGGAGATTTGACTATTGCTCCCACATTATTATCAAGTCACCATAGGCAACATATCTGGATTCTTGTCTTCAGCTGGCAGTGACTCTCAACAGGATCTGGCCCGGATCCATGTTAGAATCCATGTTAGATCAATTAAGAGAGAGATTGTTTGAGGCGTGTTGAACTCCGCGGTAATTACTTGATCATCATTTGGTCAGCTTGAGCTGGAAAGCGTCTGAATTTCAACTTCAATCTCCTGGGCCTTCTTTCGCAGATCTTTGCAGCGAGAATCAGGAATGGGAGGTGGAGGTGTTTCGGACGAGCACCATGCAAATGTTTAACGAAATACAAGAAACGAAACTCATAGAAAAAAATAAAATTGATCACACACCCCAAATCACACACCTATATTAATATTCACAGAAACAATAATACTTAGTTTTCCTGGCTTTCCACTGAGAGAGTCAAGTTAGTCTTAACTCTATAATAACTAAAAAAAATTGTACAACACAAATCTCATACTATAGTAATATTCATTTCAACAATTATATATATAAAAAATTTCACCCTAAATAATGAATTCAACTTATTACATAAAAATCAACAACTTCTAAGCTCATGTCTAGAAAATCACAAGAACAACTTGACATAAAAAAACATTGCTTCCAACATAAAATTAACATATTAACCACCAACTAACTTTTCAATATAAAAAAATCTTAATTTCAATGGCCTTATTTCACTACGGCCAATGCTTTAACCTCCCGGATGTAGTAAACCGATGATTTCTAAATATCTTGAATTTTAAAGAGGATTAGAACTTCGGTATCGTTAGAGCGTCTTTGTAAATAATTTACCGAGAATGGATGATTTTACAAAAGGAGTTTGGGTGAGGAAATCCACATAACTTCATTCATCAAGGGCTATTTTTGTTTTTTTGTTGTTGACTATATTCATATAAATAAAGTTTTCAAGGAATTTAGACTTCTGTGATCCATAACATTTATTTAGAAATTTTTTGGCGAAATTACATAATTGATCTTTTGTCGATTTCGAACCAACTAGTGTGGTTCATCCTCAGGACAAGTTGAAGATACAGATCCAGTTTAGCGTGCTATATAGTCTAAGCAGAGACTCTAACGGCTAGAAAGACTAATGGCTATTTTTCAACTTAAGGATCCCAGTCAAACCTCCTTTAACTAAATTAATGTTAATATTCTTTATAATTGTTATTATATCTAAGAAGTCAAGTAAATTGGGTAAAAATAAACAGAACCGTGGTCAGATATTAAATTTATCTATTTAATTATTTAAACTATTAATAAATATATATTATTATTATATTTTCAATTCCTAATAATAATATATTTAGTGTCACGTTATTAAATCATTGGTTAGATAATAAATTTATCTATTTTATTATTTAAATCATTAATAAATATATATAATTAATATTTTTCAATTCCTAATATAATAATATATTTAATGTTAAGTTATTAAATCCATTATATAAATCTCTAGAAAGAATATATTTACTAAAAAATAGATTGGATCAATGGTTAGTTAACAAACTAAACCATTTAATTATTTAAAATATTATATATACCTGTATATCTATATATAATAATCCATCTATTTTAGTATTATATTTTTCAATAGCTAACATTCTCATAATATTTTTATTTAATATATATATATATATATATATATATATATATATAATATATTCAATGTATACATAATATATATTATCTCTAATTAGTATTTTTCAAAACCTAATTCCAATAATATTTATATTATTTAATGTTTGGATAAAATAATATAGATAATAAAACAATTTTTTCTCTTACTTTATTTATTTAAGGATAGTTTAAATTAACTTAGAATTAAATAAATTTTTTTTTAATTAAATGAATAAATGGAAAATTAATATTGAATAGTTACGAAAATGTATATTTTAATTTATTCATTAATTGTAAATATATCTTTAAACATAGCATTAGGTTGTTAAAAATCTAAGGGTAATCGAAAGCTAAATTAAATACCTTCCATTCTAAGGTTAGTACAATTACTTTAAAATATATTATGTTAAATATTTCCATTAAAAAATCTTCGAATAAATAAGGAAATAGATGGGATTAAATTAAACCATAAAGACATTAAAAGGAGAACAAATCAAATCGAATAAGGCTTTTTTAAACGTTTATTTTAGGTTGATTTTCATTCCTAGTTTTTTAGTGGCAATTTAAAATACGTTAATAGTATCATCATTATGTAGTTTTTCTAATATTTAACTAATTAAATTATTAGAGGAAAATTAATAAAATATTTTAATATTAGTTATTTTTGTTTATCGAGTTGATATTAAACAATTTTATATAAATAGTATATGGAAATTATGTTATATATATATGAAAGGATTTTACCATTATTGTGTTAATGTTGTGTTGTGTTATATTAATGAAGTGCGTAATTTTTTATGAGTTCAATATATAGTTGACTAATTAAGTGTGTATATATAATATTATGTTAATTCTATTTTTAAATTAAAATATTAGTTAAAATGAGTGAACATTGTTTTTGCTTTCAAAGATTTTAATAAATCTAAAATTAAAAATTAATTGACATTAATCATATGTTGAAATTAACATTATAGAGTTCTATGTATTGTATTGTATGTATACATATAGTAATTTCCAGTTAAAAAATAAACAATATTGATTCATCACCATGATATAGCATATAATTTGAATGTTTAATTTATTTATTAAAAGAAATACATTATAAAAAGGTTATCTATTTCTTTTAATGATAATTTATAATTTTTCATTAAGGAAGAATTTATAATACTATATCTTCTTAAATATAGATTTGGGCAATGATGGTTGGCTAAGAAGGACATAAAATACTTGAGAAGGAAAACTATTCAAAAGACATATATACGAAGAAGAATCTAAGGAGCCATGCTAACCATGTTGCTAACCAAGTTGAAGCATCAAAGACTAAAGAGCCAATAACTAAGGTTATCATATATCACCACCTTTACAACCAAGATAAGCAACAATAATCAACATGAGGTTGTGAGTTGGGGAAAGCTTAGTATGATTCAAGACAGAATTAGAAGCAAAACTGGTATGGAGATACGTATAGAACTCAATGTAATACAAGAAGATACTAAAGTAGCACATCAACATCATAGCACCGAAGAACCTAGAAAAAATAATATTTAGGTTGTGAGGATATAGTTGGACACCATATTCACATTTTACCAATATTGAGGACATTGGGAGGTAGATAATGGCATAATGAGTTTAATGTTTCCATAATGATGGAGTAGTATTATGCATTGAATACATAAAAAAATTGCTCACCACATTTGTGGAGCACATTTTCAAAGTAGATAATAGAGAAAAGTTGCATAATAACTCCATAAAAATAGGAGAATCTCCTACAGATACCAAAATAAATTCATATATCAAAACCAAAAGTCTCCAATAATGATTGCATGACCCCTATAAATACACATTCAAACATTGCACAGGTGGCCATTGCATTATTATGTTGGTTGTATTAAATATACATTTACAAAACATATGAATGTTAACCCCATATGTGTACACTATTCAGGTCATATTATATACATTAAACCCAGATACCAAAATAAATTCGTATATCAAAACCAAAAGTCTTCGATAATGATTGCATGACCCCTATAAATACACATTCAAACATTGCACATGTGGCCATTGCATTATTATGTTGGTTGTATTAAATATACATTTACAAAACATATGAATGTTAACCCCATATGTGTACACTACTTAGGTCATATTATATACATTTAAACCCATATATTTCCTGCTTGGATCATATCATAGCACCCTCCTCAGTAAGATTTTCCTTGAAGATCTCAAATTAACTATGTTATAGGTAGAAAAACCAAATAATATGATTCTATTATATTGCTACATTCTTATTTCATTTCGTAATGATCTATCCATTCAAACTTAATTCTTTTAAGTCACTGATGGTTAGTTGTTGCATAATTTTCTTTCCCTTCTTTTCATGTTTTTTTGTTTTAACTTCGTCAATTTACTGTAGTTGTTATTCTCTAACCACATTGAGTTGCATAATGATTTCATGGTTTCTTATTCCACAAATACTTATGAGTATTCTAGATTCTTATTTCATAATGTCAATATGTGTCTTCATGTCTTCCTTGATAATTCTAATACTAATCTTATTTCCTTGGATGTTTTTGTTGGTAATGAAGATGTTTATATGGTTTCATATTTCATGGCTTTGCTTCACTTTCCATATCGATTTCATTTATTTTTATTTTTGAACAAAATGGCCTCTTTTATCCCCTTTGCCTACTCTTTGGTCACACTAGCATTGGAAATAACACAATAATATTTGACATACATATCCTCTAAATAGAGTCCAATTCATTCAAGTATATTCATACAACCTTCTTGTATAACAATTTTTTTTTTTAGGCTATAATGTTACTCCCCCAATCAAATTCTTAAAGCCACCTTTAGTTACATTTATGATTTTTCCTCCTATATATTATGGGTTTCTCAAATATTCTTCTAAATTTCCTCTTAAAGTCTTACAGTAGTGTCCTCGTCTATTATTTATGCTTCCTCTTGAATTTGACAACACTTTTTTTTTTTTTTGTAAGTTGTGGTGTTACCATTCTATTATATACAATCATAATAAACTATACAAAACTTGTGACCTCAACTTGCCCCGAAGGGAAACCAGGTCTGTTGGTCACTCATAGAAGCATAGTTCGGGAATGTTTACTTGTCAAACATAAAACAACATACCAAGAACCAAAATTGAGCCCTATCTACGTTCTATTTTTTCAATATCTAGTCTTCGACCCATAATGTAACTGCCATATAGATTGATTCTCTAAGGCTTATCACAAAATTCAAAAAATAATAGAACAAGAAAATCAATCTACCTAAATTTCTTGCTTGCAGTCTCCCTCACGCTTCGCCATGGCTAATTCCTTCAGTAAGCTGCAGACTTCCTCAATTTTGTTGTCTTGGTTTCACATCATGAGTTGCAGATTGGTCATCTCCTTTTTCATAACCGACAAACCTTGGGCAATCTCTGTCATCCCTACAGCAACCTGCTCCATTGCTTCTGCTAGAAAATGTTTCATTACCCAGTACATGTGAAGAGGCCATTTGTATAATGTCAGGCGGCCACGCGTATTCCCCTGGTCCGGAAGCAGAGTAATCCTCTCCTCCATTTCTGGGTCGGAGGGTTCCTCCAGCATGCTGAATTCCATCGCGTCGCTTATCCTCCTTATATCACTATCTGTCCCTTGAATATACGCCTTCTCCGCATCCTTCGCTGCATGTTCCATGGAGCACCGTCCCTTCTTCTGCTGATTCCAGGCCTGAGTTTCCGTCTCAGATTGAGGTGCCTGCCGAGGTCTACCTCGTCCTCTGCTTCTCCTCCTGTTCCCTCTTTTTGATGGTTTGCCCCTATTGCTCTGGCCTACCTCGAACGTATCCCTTGCCCGACCTTTTCCCTTCCCTGTCTCCAATTCCTTCTCTCCAGAACTTTCATCTTCCACCATTATTTTCTCCTGCTCCCCCCCGGTTGTTCCTCCTTCCTCCCTTTTGCGCCTGCCTCTCCCTCCTTCGTCCTTCCACCATTGCATTCGACTGTCATTGGTAACTAAGTCGCGCACCCCTCTGCCACCTTCCCAGACTTCGAATTGTCTGCCATTCTCCTTGCTCTTGCCCTTAAATGGAATTCGCCACATAACCTCTAATGCGGCAGATAATCATCGTTGATCCTTTAACTTGTCTTCTTCATGATGTCATCAAGTCCTCGCCTTGGAATGCGATCTTCCCTGCTCGCCATCGCATCCTTCCTCATGATGAATGCCTGGAGTAATGGCGCATGCTGGCCAGGATATCCCATCACAGTTTTGATCTGCCCGTACGTCTCCACCCCGATCGGGGAACTTTTTTTCTTCTTTAATTATCTTCACATAATCCAATAGTTTTATATTATAGTTTCACAATCTACATATTTTGTCACCCTACTCTTTCAATTATTCTTTTGAATAGTCATATTTTCAATTCCCCTTACTACTCCTCTTCCCTTGTTTTGATTATTCAATCTCCCTAACAATCAATTTATTATATTTTGCATCTTTGATATATCATCACCCTTCGTCTTGATATTTGATTTATCTTCCTTTAATTCATCTTGAATTTGATACAATGCCTCCATTGTTTGATCATTTATCCCTTTATTGATAATAGATATTGAAATGATTCAAATGTAAAGGTACATTTATTACCTATGTCAATATTTAACCACCACTCATAACTTTCACAATTTAAATAATGAATTTACCCTCAAGGAGATAGCATATACTTTCACCACCCCTTATTTTTCTGTAAGATTCATTTCATCCCGATATTCATCCTATTGATTAACTTCTAATAGAAATCCTTATATTACAACTTCAATATATAAAAAACAATGATCTCAAATAGTTATCATCATTTTCGAGGTATATTTCTCTATCTTTTCTCTTTCCAATAACTTATGGATCCCCTTAATCGTAAATCACAAACAAAATTTATGATATTTTGACGTTAAAATACCTTTTTAAACACTTTTATCAATTTTTTATTTTTATTTTTTCTTTCTTTTTATTTTTGGTTGGCTTTTATTTTAGTGTACCTTTGCATTTTTAGGTTTTTGAATAAAAACACTTAGTCTATGGTACTCTAAAATGTCTTTTTTATATTTACAAAGGTGTGATGAAAAGTTAGCCTTTCAAGTGAAATTTTTGGTAACATTCCCAAAACATGTTGCGTCTAGCCCTTTCATGAATTAGTATATTTTTCGTATATCCAATTATTCAAATCTAAGTCTTAAACTTTTACCTAACATAACTCAATATTTATTCTTAGAGACTTGAATGTTTCATAATCTGAAACGTTTCTTTGAAATAGTTTGAGTGAAGCTACCAAGATCACATGTTTAACACTTATTGAACAAAAATTTTAGGGGCCAATATTCACAGGTGAGATAATTTTCAAGGCATTTTCAATTAAGAAATTTCATCAATTTCCACTTTTCTAAGAATGATTCACTCAAATTTTATGATATACAATTGTTTACCTTTAATATTCCCCAAATTTATAGATACAATATATAAAAGAGTTATAAATTTGAATTATTTTTACAAAGATATCACCAAATATACTCTATTTTGCATATTATGGACTAGTAAGATTCACCAAGGTTTCTAAACATTAAAATAAATTTCCATCCTTCAAATTTTCCTTTGACTTCTCTCAAAAAAATTCATGAACCCTAAATTCCACACTATATATCACAAAAATTATAAATAGAAAAGAATATATTTTTGTTACCAAACAACCCTTCAAACATTTCTCAACATATACAAATTATAGAATATTTTTCAATATCACTCATTGTAGATTGATTTCAAGAATATTCACGAACCCTAACTTCCAAAGGATATATCTTGAAAAGTATAAGGAAAAAAAATCTAAAATATTTAAGAAATAAATATTGAATTTGTTTTTAAGTATGTTCAACTTCCATGGTCTGAAACCTTCCCATAAAAAAGCTATGGTGGAAATTTCATGATCACTCATTTGCCACAAATTTGAGGATCATTCACAACTGCTATATCCCATAGGGAATATATATGAATCAATAGTTAGCTAAAATATAAAATTGCTTCTCAATATGTGCAATTTTTTATTGTATGAATATGTGTACGAAAAATATTTTAGTAAACTTTTAGGATGAGATCCTTGAAACTGTTTTCAAAACCATGCACGAGGCCTAACTTCCACAAACCATTTCTCCAAACCATTTCTCCAAAACTATATTGAGACCAAATATAAAAAATAAACTCCTAATTTCCTTAACATGTATTATCACTATGCTCAAAATTTTACAATAGGGATCTTCCTAAAGAAAAAATGATGGAAAAAATGCAAGGTGACCTTTTTAAAGTGGAAAAATCATTGGCCTGTATGTTTTGATAGAGAATTTTATGAATAAAATAAATTAAAAAAACTGTAAATATACACCGTCGACGCCAAAGCAGAGGTTGATAATAACTCCAAAATAAATAATAAAGATAATTTACACAATAACTACTTCAAAAATAAAATAACCTCCTTCCAATTCCAATCCCCAAAAGCATTAATACATCCATATTATATGTCTTTAATAATGAATACAAGATATATATAGATGCGACCGTACACTTCCTTATTAGGATGACCTTATTACATGTATTTACAAATTGCATATATATAACCCCTTATATGTCAATAATTGTAGTCATATAATATACATTTAACGCAATATCTACCAACGTTGGGTTAAATATCAAATATACTCACTAGTGCTTGGATTGTAATAAGTAAGCCTAGTAGATATTTAACGAAATAATATAATAATGGAGAGGCTACTCGCATAGAATCTTTTGAATGCCCATCAAAAATTATAAGTACTTATGAGTGTCCTTGTTTCGAATATGAAGGAATATTTAAATGGAAATAAGCATGCCTTTCTTGTAATTTTTTAGTAAGTGTACTACATAGTTAATGAAATAATATAATAATGGAGATATTTTTGGCATAGAATCTAATAAAAAAGTACAAATATTTATAATTATCCTTATGTTGAAAATAAAGGAATATTTAAATTGAAATAAGCACGTCTTTCCTGTGATTTTTTTCCTAAAAAATATGTAATAGTCATAGTCTACATTAAGAATTAATTTCTATATTTTTATATGGTTTATGATGTGAATATATTTTCGTATTTCTAAAATTAACAATTCATTCCAAGTTTAACTAATTTTGTTCTGTTTATTATAAATAATTTATAATTTCCCTCCATAATTATCTTGTAATGACTTGCTTTGACTTACTTTTGCATGACTTGTTCCATACTATATGACAACACACATTGATTTTAAACTCTAAACACTTTTTAGAACCATAAACGAAAATATATTCTCATCGAAAATAGGTTTCCATATTATAATTTTCCCTTCTATATTTAAGCATAACAATTAGAGTGATATTTATCCATAAAAATTAGAATGATAGTTGCCCTAAAAGGCCATAAATTCTTTCATGAAAATCCTTAGAACCCCACAAATCGCACATATGAAGCAAATTTCCGTTGGTTAATGACAAAAAACTTTGTCTTTATGTTTAAAACATTGATTGGCAAATATGCCACATCTCTAACTTTATGAAGCACGGAATTCCTTTTTGAGGAGAAAGACTATTTACGTAGAGCATGGAGAAATCACAATGATATACCACACTTTTCATTGAAATATGGCAATGGCAATTTCATATTTTAAATATATTTTTAACCTAAATTCATTTAAGTTCATATATCACTTTCGATATTTTAAGGCTCAAATACAATTTATGGAGATTAATTGATATAAGTTGATAAAATGAAACTAACATCACTTAATAGGCTAAAGTGATTCTTATCATTATATGAAAAGATAACATTTAAATTTTGTATGCAACAACTATTTCAATTTTAACAGACATAATTTTGCAAAAGAAATATATGATAACAACTCACATACGATATAGTTTATGTACGATATTTTTATTTCCTTGTAATTTTAAGAAAACTATAGTTTATATAATGCTTGAAATTCGAGTAATCAATATGAATCATATTTTTCACAGCTTTGTGATAATAATAATTTTATTGACCAGGTTTTTGTAAATAAAAAATATTATTATTTTATTTAGAAATAAGTACTATTAAAATTTCAAATTAACTGAAATAATTTCTTTAATATATTACATTTTTTTTTCCTTAAAATGTTCAAATCTCAGGAAAACATTGTTAGAGAAGTTTTAGAAATAATAAAGTAAAAAATGGAAAATAATATTTCAGTGTACGGTAGATTTATTAATAAACCCATTAATACAATAAACCCATTAATATTTAGTTCTCCGTAGGTAGACATATTTCACTATCTAGAAATTTAAGCTCCATGAATATCGTACAAGAATGTAAATCTATTTCTTGGAAAAACTTAGAAGCGATCTTATGAACTTAATGATAATTTCAAACAATGCTTTAATATTTTGGAACCTTAATCACGTTTATCTAAAAATCAAGACTCCTTAGTATTATTTTGAAAATTGTGGAAAATAAAGAAAATCAATGAAAATCTATATATTAATGGTTAAATAAAAAAAGAGAATTGAAAAAAATGTTTTTTTTTAATGAGAAAGATACTAAAAAAACCTAGAAATTTAAGAATGCATCAATCCACTTGCAAATATTTAGAAAATGTAATAGGAAAGATAAAAAGGAAAATGAAAGTGATAAGGAAAATAGTAACTTAATTACAAAAGTCTTGAATCTTGATTTTCTTTATTGTTATGCTTCTCAAAAGTCGAAGAATATTAAGATGACCTCATGGGATACCAAATAAAATGAAGGTAGCTTAATAGATATGATTTCTAAAAGAAAGGGTATCCAAGGAATGTTATGTAAATGAATGCCTTCCTTGAGTACTTGGGTGGAGTTTCCATTGAAACTTATAGCATTCCCAAATAAATATTTTGCATCAATAAAATGTTAGGAAACGAATCTTGAAAATAGAATGTTCTTTTGTGAATATTATATTGACTCTTTCACCAAAAGTAGGCAATTTTTTATCCTCCTCCTATGATAGTGAGGAATTCTAGCTTATGATAATAGAGGTAGTAATAATAGAAGAGGACAAAATAACATGGTTATTTGTTTTCAGGAGTTAAAAAGTACGTGTGGTGGGATTCAACTGAAAAATCTTGTTTTTCTGAAGCTATTAAAAGTCAAGAAGATACATGGAACGAGCCTAACATTGAATGTTAAAAGTCGACTTTCAAAACATGTTAGTTAATAGTTGGTTGGTATAATTCATGCTCAACGATGTGGAAATAAATTGATGTTTAAAAGACAACTCCATAATCTTACATGACATTTAGGAAGTGTTTATAAGGTTGGAGGAGGTTATTGTGGCTCCACTTTTAGGTTATATCTTATTTTTGGTAGGAAAATTATTAATCAAATCAATAAAGTTAAGGAAATTACAGGAGGTGATCATTATATGTTTAAGCGGAAGTAAGATAGAAGGCTCTAAACAAATTGAGACAAACATTTGTGCATAACACATTTTTTTCCCATTTTATATTTTAGAGAAATATTTATTTAATTTTCTCCAATAATTTATGTTGGTCATATTATTTAGCATATAGCTTCTATATCTATCAATACACATACATTTTTTTCTTAACTGTGATTTCTTTATGTTTTAGATTCAAAAGAGCATCAACCACATTGCGAGGGAAAAAAGAAAATGTTTAATTATTTTCATAAGTATTTTGGAGGCTTTTGCAACATGCTATTTCTAAGTTTAATATACCCAACTAGCTTATTGGGCCATGTTGCTACAAACTTGATGCACAAATAAATATCATGCCAATTTAGATCCAAAAATATCCACAACATCATGTACATATGCTTGTGAACATATCATTAATTTATACAATCATGAATGTAGAAAATATAAGAATTACCGACTAAATTTAAATGCACAAATCCAAGAATATACAAAACATTCACATATTTAAACATAACATTAAAAATATAAAATAAAATAGTGAGGAAAAAATTAGATTTATAATGGTTTAAACCACTAGATGTGGATTTATTATAATCCACCTGCCTATAAACTCTACTACAGTAAGTATGCTAGCTAAAAGTCTCCCCAATGCTAGGGTTATGCGACCACAATAATGGGTAGGCTATGATTGGCGTCTACAATTTATTCACATAACTCAATACAAAAAAAATTACAATGACATGACTCCCACAAATATATATTTTTATTGTCGATTACTGTGAAAAACACAAAGACGTAATATTTCCTTCTCAATACCACAATCCCTTAGACCATCTCCATTCCCTCTAAAACTATAGCACAAAACTAGCCATGAATTGTTTAAGTTAGAAGACCTAAGATATCAACCTATTATAGGAGTTACCACAACAAATTTTATGTAGGATTTTCTTTGAATTTTAAACGGGCAGTCCACATGTGAATTTCAACCTAGTTCTTACCATAAAATTTACCTTTAAAAAATAGATTTCAACACATGGTATGACCAACACGTCTTGCTATACAGAAAAATCTGTAGTTTTTCCTTTCCATCTACATAATCACTCTCTAAAATTAGTCCCTTTCCATCTCTAATTTACTTTTCCTTATTCCCCATGCTTGATTGACTCCCACTATATGTAAACTTTGTTTGCACTCGGCTCATGCTTTCATAATTATTAGGAGAGGAATAGAGGGGAGGATAACAAAGGATATGAAGGTAGGGGTGGTGTTTAAAGGAAACATTACACTAAAGAACAAAATATATTAATGATTAGATGCCAAACTAATTCAAGGGACTATCTATAAATATGTTTGGATATGGACCCAAAAAGAAATCATGGGAATAGTTTTTTGTAGTGGTCCATAACCTGAGGAATATGAATATGAATGTCAACATGATATATCCATGTTTATTTGATGGTTGGCTCCCACGAATGCTTAACTCAAATTGGAAGAAATAATGAGATTGCCTTTTGGATTAATCACATTCTGAAGATTTGGTCAATGTTTCAAACCATCTAATGTGGTTCATCCTCATGACAAATATTAAAAAAATGATCTCTCCACATGTTTAAATAATAGAGATGCATATGGGTCCACAATCAACCATTATGAATTTTTTGTTAGGAATTAGCTATTAGGAGTTGGTTGCTATGAATTAGCAGAAAATATGATTTTATTATTTTTTTCATACATATTAAATTAATATCAAATCAAATTAAAACAATTAAAATAGAATAGGTTAATATTTAATTGAAGGATAATAATTATTTGTAGGAAATAACCATTAGGAATTAGTTTTTTAGAAGAATAGTAAATTAAGTATTTATTTTTTTATTCTTTGTAAGTTGAGTAGGACCTTTCATTCATTCATAAAAAGGTAGGTTACATTAAGATAGAACTTTTGTTGCCTCAAACATACCATTGAGAAACCATTTCTATTGACCATTGGAAGGCATTACAGCCAACCAAAATCAAAATGTTTTAAGTCTATCAAATTTGGACAAATAAGCCTTACTATCTAAATGCCATAATAAGTTCTTCCTCCTAAATCAAAAGCTCCCTATCATTATGACCATCATCAAAATTTAACAAAAAACTGAACTGAAAATAGATATAACCAACAACATAACTAGTCCTCATACGACTCAATAGGCACGGGGTATTTTCCATTACACCCTAGCATTTCTAAGTGTTGTCAGCACCAAAGATGCTGCTCAATTATGCCCAAGTGAAAATTCTACTCCTAAACCTAAAACTACAAGATCTGAATGTCTTTTCCTATTTCTTGTAAGGCAGGATCGATCTACATGTATTCATAAGTATGCATGTTGGCTTTAGCCACCAGATTTTTCATCATCCAATAGAGGTGGATGGTCTATTTATATTGTGAAACTCATCCTCGAGATTGCCAAGGTCGGGGACCGGAAATTCGTAGTCCACTTCTTGTTCTTCTTCCTCAGCTTGGCGGGTGAGATCCACTTCCCACCCTGTGATTTTTTATTTTTATTTTCAATAACAATTTTTATTTTAATTAAATTGAATTAAATTAATATTAATACTATAAAGTTTCTTAAAAATAATTATATTATTCTATAAATATTAAACTATCGAAGAAAATTAAGAAAACAAAAAAAATTGAATAAATTAATAAATAAAATAATAAAACAAAATAAAATATAATTAATATAAATAAATTAAGATAGAATGAAATAAAAATAGGAAAAAAAATATAAAATGAAATCAAGAGGAGAGGGCGGGAATCCAACTCCTACTTAATTTCCATCCATTGTCCCTGTTGATATCGATTGCATCCTTCTCAATGTCAATAGCCTCTCTTAGCTTCCTACGATGGAAGTGATCAACCATTGCGATGACATGAGAATTGTTAATGCATACATGGTGATTAGATTTCGTTGCATATTCAGCTAAAGCAAAGGAACAAGAACGACTGTGACTATTTTCTGCTGCATGTTCTTGGATTCTTTGGTTAATAGAGCAACCAATTTCACCAATGTAAGGAAACCCACAAGAACAAGGAATAGAGTAGAACCCTTTCATGTCTTTATGGTTGATCGGGTCTTTAACATATTTAAGAGAGTTTTTATCAGTGTAAAGGGGCTTGAAGCCAACATAAACTCTATTCTTCTTAAGAATATGAGTAATATCATCAGTGGTCCTCTAGATAAAGGGAGGTTGTACATTCAGAATTTGATGAAATTTGCCATGTGGAGCTTCCCTTTATCCAGGGGACCACTAATAATATTTTTCACATTCTTAAGAAGAATAGATTTTATGTTCTCTTAAAGCCCCTAAATACCATTAAAATCTATCTTAGATTTGTTAAAGACTCAGGCAACCATAAAGAGATGAAAGGGGTTTAGTTTATTCATTGTTCTTGTAGGATTCCTTGCATTTGTGAAACTATTCGCTCCATTAACCAAACAATCCAAGAACATGCATAAGAAATTAGGAACAATCATTCTCATTCCTTTGATTTAGTACAATATGCGGTGAAATCTAAGCACCATGTATGCATTGAGGATTCCTGTGTCATTGCAAAGGTTGAACTTCCATCGTAGGAAGCTAAGAGAGGCTATTGAGATCGAGAGCCATGCAATCAATCTCAACGGGGATGAATTAAGTAGGAATTGGATCGTTTCCCTCTCCTCTTGATTGAATTTTATATTTGTTTTCCTATTTTTATTTCATTCTATCTTCTTTTCTTTTCTTTTCTTTTCTTTTGTTTATTTATTTATTCAATTTATTCATTTATTTTAATTTTTTATCTTTCTTAATTATTGTCCAAAAGTTGAATATTTAATAGAATTATTATAATTGTTTTTAAAAACCTTTCTTGTACTATATATTAATTTAATTCAATTTGATTAAAAAAAATGTTAAAAAAAAATTAATTAATTTAATATTATTCTTAAAAACTAATTCCTTCATATATATTCTAAAAAACAATTATATCTTCAATTAAATATTAATTTATTCTATTTTAATTAGTTTAATTTGATTTTATATTAATTTACCATCTATAATAAATAAATAAATAAATAATAAAATCATATTTTCTACTAATTCCTAATTAATTCATAATGGCTAACTCCAGATCTCGATGCATATTTTCTATTTAAACATTGAGAACGATTGATTTTTTCAAATTTATCATGAGGATGACCCACATTATATGGTTCAAAACATCCAACAAATCTTCATGATGTGATTAATTTGAAATACAATCTCATTATCAGTATGGATCACAAAACTCTAAGATCTAGCACTAGAAGAAATAAATTATATAGGACAAATCCCTCCCCCATTAATTTAATTTGGCTGTAAAAGATGATTAAAAATGGTATACGAACATTCCTGATGAATTATAAAGCTTTCTCACAATAATCATTGATAAATCATAAACAATGGAATACTATAAATGTATTCATCCATGTTGTAAAACTATTGCAAAAACATAGTTTTGGTCATTAATGAATTAGACAACAACTTAGTACAATGAAGTTGATCAATGCACTAACCAACCAAATAAAAATTATCATAGGTCTCCATCCATAAATAAAATATCTTCCATCATTAAACCAACCCCCTATAAACACAATTTTGTTAGTAAGAATAATCAAATCTTAGTTGATAAATGATTTAGTGAAGACTCAATTGACATATACCCTAGTTGAAATATTTGGTTGACCATCATGCCCTTTTAATCCTTGATCAACTGCTTCCAAGGTAATGAAAAGAAAGTAAGAGGTCCAATATATAATTATGCAATAGATGATACACAATTATATGAGTTCCTAAAACATATGGTCAAATTGTTATACACTTGTCTTTCATTCTAGCAACAATCAATCTTGATAGTTGACACTTCTCAATGGTTTTATTTTTCATGTAATTTATGTAATTATATGAATGCACAATTACCACATGTTTTATTCCTACATAAAATCTACTCATTCTCATGAGGATGTTGATATGGGTCAAATATCAATTCTGTAGGCTCAAATCCTAGTGTAGCAACACTCTCTATTGCAATGAAACCATATCATTATTTGTTCAACATATTCATTAATGTGGTTATCATTTTGAAGGTCAATTTGTACTCCAATTTCATCAAAAAAACACATCTTTGGACTTATCATGATGCATTAGGAAGTGACGGAAAAAAATCATATCTTAATTTTTTTCTTTGTGTCAACATCTCATTGCTAGGAACAACATTGACATGTCTTTTCTCTTGATGTCTTGATGTCCTCACTATTAAAGGACATCATTTTTATAAGTTTGGATCCAATAGCTATATTGAGATTTTTAAATAAAGATGAAAAAACATTAATAGCTAATAAAGCATGAGTTGAAACACAAACATTAGTTTTATCCTTATTACAAACAATAGGGATAAAATAATCACATGTTTGAGAAGTAGGAGTTTAGCCTAGAAGTTAAGGAATAATACTCTTCCTCCTAGTATTCCATAGTTGATTTACTTACTTCTCATATTTTTAGTTGTAATCCTACCAGATCTGAATAAGTTATGTCCTTCTTAGTTAATTGTAGTAAAATGCATCACTATTTTCTTTTAAGGCTTGGAATTCATTAAACAATCAATTGTTATTGGTTTGAAGAGGGGAATCTTATTCAAAAATATCATTAGTAAAAACCTATAAGTGATAAAACTCATTTGTAAATTAGCTGTTGGTCTCTTCCATCTTACAAATTAGTAAAAACCTATAAGTGATAAAACTCATTTGTAAATTAGCTGTTGGTCTCTTCCATCTTACAAATTTCATCCTTATGTGAAACATCTTTTAAATGAAAGCGAGTTTTAAATTTTTCTTAGAAATCCTTAAAACGACTCCAAGTTGTCCTAAAATAAAATCTACAAGGTTTTTTTAAAGATGCTTCAATAGATTTCATTAGGATATCATTATTCCTATATATCTCAGTGATAGTAGTTTGGAACATTATAGCTTCAACATTCAACTTATTATTTAGCCCTATATTCTTTGTATACAACAAGGAAATGGAAAGTTCTATGATAATGGTGTCACTTGGATGTAGCCAATAACCTTTTTGTCACAAAGTTCCTAGAACCTATTACTCAACATAATAAACTATATATAATAGAACATGTTTGCAAGTAAACTCGGAAGAATATCATAGACAATAATCTAAACAAGGTCATTATTGTGCTACGATAAAAATAACCATTCAAATTATAAGTTGATGATATGCTATATGAGCATAATGGATTTTGATATTCCTAATTAATGATATGAAAAGTAATAAACTTCAAAAAAGCATGTTCTAGTTGAAAATAAGATGTCGTAATTGGTTCTTTGTAGTTCAAATATAACAATGGATGTGTTAAGTAAGGTTTAATGGATGGTTTGAATTCCTTCATAAATCCATGAAAGAACACATGAATTTTCCCAAAAATCTAGGTTTAAGATTTTTTTATTACATCAGGAGATAAGAAAATATAGTCAAACTGAAAGTTGGATTCTCTACTCAAAATAAGCATAAGTTAACCTTTACTTAGTTGATCCTTGGCCAATACCTAGTCTAATATTAAGAAATAAAATTATACACAAAACGCCAGTTGACCATAAAAATATCATGAACATGTAATTTGATGTACTAGACACATAGATCTCATTCTTTTTATAAGCATCGCTTAAAAAAATGTATTTAGATTCTTAAAAGAGAGCCAAGAATACACAATCAAGAGAATATTCCATAACTCAATTAAATTAAAATGTGTTTGACTAGAATATAATCGGGAAAATAGCCGAAATAAGGAATTGGGAAACTCAAATTGAGCCCCATGACTGTTCATGAATCCATGTTTGTTGAGGTTCTAGAGAAAAATTAGGAAATTCAATTTTTTATGTATTGTACAACTAAAATAATTAAAAGAACCGGTGAATTTAGATCTATTCAAATATAAACTAATCAAATGAATCATCTAGTGTATGTATAGTCAAGGTGTATGTGAAGGTCATCTACGTAGTTTATGGATTCATATTCTACTCCTTTATCCCATATGATAAAATGTCAAGTTCTAATCGATGAGAAACCCTAACTTATTTTGAAATCCAACTAGCTCAAATAAGGTTAGTAATTTGAAAGCCACGTAGATAAAAAAAAAATTATTTTGGAAAAAACATCAAGTAATGTGAGAAAATACATCTTATTCATGAAAAAAAAAATGCGAAAGAAACTAACCCATGCTTGATTCTAAAATACTTGTTAATACATTTAGCATCAAATATCAACCCCCTATTTAATGACCAACTAATGGTAGTTGATTTAATAACCCATATAAAACCATTGAAATGTTCTCACTAATAAAAACATGATCACAAATATAAGTAGAGAGAAATTCATAATGGATTGACAATTATGTCAACCTCATATATGTTCTCTCCATGGAACCTACGTCGTAAACCCTAGTTATTTCATACTATGATAGGACGGGAAGAGAGAAAAGGAGAGTAAAGGATTTGAGGCCATTCGTGGTGAATATAACACCGTTTTAATGAATAACATATGATATCCTTGATTTTTAATGGAATATTAGTCTAATTAACCACTTATAAATAGGTTTAGGTATAGAACAATCCAACCACCATGGGACCATTTTGTTATAACTATCCAGGAACATTGGATCTAAAAATGGGAATGTGGATATAGTCAACTATATTTCATTTGTGATAATCTATAAATGATGATAGACTCTTTTCATCCAACCAGGTCATGTTTACTAAGAAACCCAATATTCCAATAATAGCGTGGTGAGCTAACTCTGTTACCCACTTCTTACTTAAGTGTACTGACCCTCATTCTTCAACAACTAGTTTTCTTGACTATTCTACTGACCTCACGCACATACTCAATTATTACATTTAATAATTAAAATGAATGTTACATGGAAATAAAAGAAAAATTAAGAAATGGCATAAGATTATATGGATCTCCCTTTGCACTTGACCTTTAACCCCTCTCTCATTCTCATAGTATCCTTTGATTTTTCTGTTATATTTCTTGCCATAAATGTTGTATTATATTTTATTAGTTCCTACATCAAGTGTTTACATACTAAAATACTGCGCTCTTTTATATTTAACCAATATAGGGTCTGCCATAAGAGCAAACTAGATCAGAATCCTAATTATCGTATGCATAATTACATTATAATTTACAAGGATTACAAATTGGGATTTTACATCACCTCCATATTATTTTATTCAATATTTTTCATGCCCATAACCCTATAGGTGAAGATACTTATTAGAGTAATAGGATTTTCGGCTCCTAATTAGTAAAATCTCTCTATGCCAAAGTAGACAAAAATTTCAGAGTTTGATAATTCTTGCAACAAGTCTAACTGAACATATATCATTTTTCATTAATCTACACAAACAAAGGAAGTGAAACTCCTACCATACCTTACATCCCCTTACACTACACAACTTCCCTTCCAAGGATCCAACAAACACCAGCTAATATAACTCAAAGTTGTGACTCCAATAACACTAGCTATTATAGTTTCACAATTTCTTAGCTTTTGTAGTAATTATAGCAAATAATATCTCATTCCCTATTAGTATAACAACCAAAGGAATCAAATTTCCTTATATATAGTATATTCTACTGGAGGATCCTCATAACCTATAGGGCTCCAAGAGAGACCAACATAGAAGTTTGAATTATGTGGATCCAATAAATTCAACTACAATAAAAATGTCTCCAAACATTAAAAATAGTTTTGGTATGCCTCCAATGTTACACCTTCCAACTCCAATATTTCTTCGAGGTTGTGAAAATTCAAATATATTTTACTTTAGGCCTCTTACCTCACTTATTTCTTCCCAAATCTCTTCGATTGAAGTACACAATTTTTTTAACAGTTCGCAATTGATAACATAGTATCCACGATAAAAATATATTTGTTTTATCCATTATCAAGCAAGAAATATGTTATCCATAGCAGTTTTCAACTCCATAATGTAACAATTATTAAAACTATGTTTGTAATCATTAACCAACACTAATCTATCTCATTAATTCTACATTTTACAAAACTACCATAGCACGGACATTAGACTTTGAGTGATTGAGGAGGATCCCAAAAGGCCAAATTTTTCAAGTTAAAATTTAGCAAAACCAATCTCAAATCAAATAGCTCATCATTTTGAATCCAACGGCGTGAATGACACCTCAAACGTACACCATATGTGAAAGTTATGGACTACTAATTATTTTCCAAAATAACAAAAAATTTTGTAAGGAGGACCCATAGTGCCAATTTACATGCTGACATCAACAATATAGATGTTAATGTGAGTAGGGTGATGTGGTTGTGTGGTCAAAGGAGGACCAATTGCGAAGCGACATGCGACAAGATGATGTGTGCATGATTTCAACAGGATGATGTGTGCATGATATCAGCAAGATGACGGGGCAATATGGATCAATCGCAGGGTGACATGTCGTAGGATGATGTCATCATACAAATGGCCATTGAGGAGCCTCCATGTGTAACTTGGCTCGAAGTCATACTAAACAGGCAAAAAATTAGACCCGCGGAGTTGCCAAAATCTAGCCATTTGCAGCAATGAAATTGTCGCCTCATTAGTGTTTCTGGTGACCCCCAACATTTCACAGATTTGCAGCTGCCATGTTGAAAAACGGTGACCATATTGATTCAAAAAATAAATTAGAGGTTTAAACTACCAATGGGTAGTTAGCACTATATGCCAACAAAGGAATGCACGGTTGAAAAGACATGTTAGTGTTAATGGTGGAGGCTAGCGCCATATGCCAATGTTAGACTGAACAATGGACAACATTATGTCAAAATTGTTAATGGACGACATGCCCACAAGGTTTGAACCCATATCCTCTGGCACACAAACTGGGACCGCCAAAAAAAATACGTTAAGTGGTCAAAAATTCCAAATCCACTCATATATTATTTAAACACTCGTTTACCCCTGAGCCGAGGGAGAGAGCCTCCAAGTGTGTGAAGGAGAGGAATCGAGCACCACCAAGATCGAGAACATTGCCTCCATTGCATGGATATTCAAAGCCAAGTTAAAGGAATAATCTCTATGAATGTTCAAGGAATATTGCATGGAATCTTTAGATTCCTTAGAGCCTCAGAATTCACTAGAGTAAAAATAGGCTGAGTTTATACTCATTTGACTTGATTTTCTACAAGGAACATAGTGATGTAGTTAGTTTCATGATCTCGGTAACCAAATTCCAATCAACCCTTGGGAGGGAATATTTGAGATTCCCAGGGGTCAGATTTTGATGGAACCAAAACAAGGTCAACTTTATAGTCATTTAACATGATTTTGCACCACAAATTCAATGGTGCTATCTATTTATGTAGCATAGATTTTCATTTTCAGGCCATCCTTAGAAGTGGAGGTATAAGGTTTCATTTTGTAATTGATTGTAATTTGATTTCACTGCCAATTAATGAAAGAAGCCTCACCTCATTGAGCAAGGCTCGAGGACATATCCCACACTAGGCGAACAATGTTATCAAGTTTTCTTTTGTGCCTTTGATATCATGGTTTCTTTCGAATTCTGATTCTTTTATGTATTTATGTCACTTCATTTACATACTCTTTTAAATGTAATTTTGTATGCATCCTTGAAGTAAAAGTTCTGCATCAAGTTTGATATCAAAGCATGTATTCTTGATAAGCGTTGCATGAGTGAATGCTAACCAAGAACAAGCTCCAAAGAGGAAAAGGAAAACTTAAGTCCTTTGATACCAAAACAGGGCATGCAACATGAAGATGGAAGATGACAGATGAGGAAGCTAGAATGGAGGAAGAGGAAAATTATCGCAGGATATTCTTCACCATGGCAAAGAAAGTTGACAAGTTTTTTGCAGAACATGAGAAGACAATCAAGCCAAAGAAGAAAGATCCTCAGTAAATCATGGAGGTGGAGGAGAAGAGTCCCCTCCCTCTCCATCCGCTGATGACAATTCTTCTTCTTCCTCTTCTCATCATTCTAACAAGCATCATAGGAATGCATCTAAGAAGCCATTTTTAAATATAGATGTAGATTTTGATTTTCCCACATATAATGGAGAATGTAATCCAGAGAAATTAAAAATTTGGTTTAGACAGATCGAGGCTTATTTCTATATTCAATAGATCGAGCAAGATGAGGCCAAGATCTAATTAGCATCTCTTCGGCTGAGTCACACCGCTCTTGTTTGGTGGGAGAGAAAATTGTATAAAGGTAGCAAAAACTTGGGTAATCTTATTTTTTCTTGGTCCAATTTTTTTTTTAGATTAAAATATCAATTTCATCCTTTGGGTTATCAACAAAATACATTAATGGAATGGAAATATTTGAGACAAGGAAAGAGTAAAAATGTAAAAATATTCATAGAAGAGTTTGGAAAACAAGCTTTATATTTGTTCGTTTCACTTGATTCACCAGGAACTATAAGAAAGTATATTAGTGATTTACATAGTTACATAAGGCATTATTTATTGTTATTTCAGCCAAATTTTATTGATGCATCTAGTGTGAAGTCCATTCACGTTGAAATCGGGGGGAATATTGAGAAAGAATATCAACCCAAGAAATAATCTTCCAAACCTCATAATGGAAAGTTCAAGGCAAAAGTTAAGGGAAAGGAAAAGAAGGCAACTACAACCAAGAAGGAAGAAGGTTAAAAACCATCTTGCGCACATTACAAGAAGGAAGGCCATGACAATGAACATTATTGGAAGTTGCATCTAGAGTTGAAGTCAAAGAGATTTGGTGGAAAGAGAAAGCAAAAGGAAAGGGGAACCATACAATATGAACTTGGATTTAAATCCAGTGACAAGACAAAGACCACAATAGTGGGCATACAAGGTGCGTTTTCTCCTCATGCTAATGAAAATTATGAATTGCATCAAGTACTAGTTCTTTGAATGAGTGTCTTGTTAACCAAAGAAAGAGAATTGAATTATTCCACATTATATCTGTGATGAAAAATAAAAGAGTGGAAACCTTATTTGATCCAGGTTCACAAAAAGATTTGATTTCAAAATTGTAGGTTCCGAAATTGGGGTTAGAGACCAAGCCTCATCTGAAAACCTACCCTCTTGGTTGGGCGTGTGATAAAGCCAAATTACATGTAACCAAGAAGTGTAAAGCTAGATTTTTTATTTCATCCAAGCTAGTAGATGAGGTTGACCTTGATGTTGTACCGTTGGATATATGTGGTATTGTATTGGGGAGTCCATATTTGTATGTCAGGAAAGTATTTTCCTTTGACATGAAAACAAGTATTATCTCACGAAATATGGGGTGGAATACATTGTTAGAGCTCATCGTGCAAAGATCAATGCCAGTCTTGTAAGTGCATGTTAGATGAAGAGATTGATCAATTCTAGAAAAGGGTGCATGCTCATGGTTGTGAGAGCAAAAGATGCGGAGACATCTGAATATTTCCAAGGTTGTGATCCCATTCATAAAAAATAGTTTTATGAAATTATTTCTAACTATAATGGCTTATTTAGGAGCCAACTCTGATGTCCTTGAAGCATGAGATACAACATGAAATTCACTTCCAACAAGATACTCCTTTACCCAATATTGATATGTATAGGTTGTCAGCCTTTGAGATGGAGGAGATTAAGAAGCAATTGCAGGAATTTTTGAACCAAGCGGTCATAAGGCCAAGTTCTTCTCCATGGAGTTCACCTATTGTGTTGGTGTCAAAGAAGGATGGAACATGGAGGATGTACGTGGACTATAAGGAGCAAAAAAAAATAACAGTGAAGAATCGGTACCCTCTCTCTCTCTCACATTGATGATTTATTAGATTAGTTGAAAAATGTTGTCTATTTCACAAACTTGGAATTGCATAGTGGCTATCACCAAGTTAAGATTGAAAACTAGGATGTATGGAAGATTGCATTCATGACAACATAGGGGTTTTTTGAATGTTTGGTGATTCCATTCAGACCATGAAATGTTCTAATGACATTCATGAGGTTGATGAATGATATTTTTAGGCATTTTCTTGATGATTTGGTACTTGTGTATTGTTGGTGCACTAAGATGTATTTTTATAGGCAATCTTAATTCCTATATTAATTGTCAAACAAAGGCAAGTATTTTTATTTCAAGAGTGTAAGAACTATATATGCAGTGAATTCAAAGGTTAACTAATAATAAATAATTGCAATTGCTAATGACTATCTCTTCAAACTCAATCCCACCAATTCCAGAAGAAGTAACTCTGAAAGAAATTCATAACATACTTTGTAATTCTACTTAACTTATTATGACAACAAATGAATCTAAATACAAGTGTAGAAATTACACTTGGAAATATTAAATGGAATTGAAA
>APFE030478756.1:0-39741 GCA_000404065.3 Pinus taeda
AGAAACCCTCTCTTTCACATCTGAGGGTATTTGGATGTGATGCATATGTACATGTTGCAAAGGAGAAACAAACCCAGTTGGATAGTAAATCTGAAAAGTGCATCTTTATTGGGTATAAGGATGGTTTAAAGGGTTATAAGCTTTGGAACCCAGTAACAAGGAAGGTTGTGTACAACCCAGATGTGGTGTTCAGAGACGTAAAAGATGTTATTAAATATGAAGTCCAAACAAAGGAACCTGAGAAGATAGAGTTTGAGCTTAAGGAGGAAGAATCAAACTCTACAACAAAGGAGGAATCAGAAGATCAAGAGCCACAAACTCTGGGTGTGAGAAGATCAGTTCGAGAAAGAAGGCAGCTAGAAAGGTATAGTCCATCTGCTTTCTGTTCAAATTTTGTTTTATCTATTACTGACGATGATCCCATAATTGTGAAGGAAGCTGTAGATTCAGAGGATGGCAATCTCTGGAAAGAGGCGATGGTTGATGAAATGGCATCTTTGCACAAAAATGAGGCTTGGGATCTGGTGGAGTTGCCGGCTGGAAGGAAACCCATTGGTAGCAAATGGGTGTTCAAGAAGAAGACAAATGTCGAAGGAAAGGTGGAGAAATACAAAGCTCGGCTGGTAGTAAAAGGCTATTCCCAGGTGCCGAGAATTGATTTTAGTGATATTTTTTCTCCTGTTGCCAAGGTAACTTCTATTAGATTACTTTTATCTGTTGCTGCTGCTTTTGGTTTTGAGGTAGAATAGATGGATGTGAAGACAACATTTCTTCATGGGGACCTAGAAGAGGAAATCTACATGAAGCAACCTGAAGGATTTGCGGTGAAGGGTAAGAAAGAACAGGTATGCAAATTAAAGAATTCTCTGTATGGGTTAAAACAGTCACCAAGGATGTGGTATCAGAAATTTGATACATTTATACGGGGACTTGGCTTCACCAGAAGCAAAGCAGATCACAGTGGCCTTTCGTCGCATGTTTACCCTGGTTGGTCGATTGCTTTGGTAGATGTGGAAGGAGAGTGTTATAGAGTGGTACCAAAGCATGGTTCACCCCTCGGACTGGATGGGCTATGTGTTGGTCATGCATGCATGTCAGTTTCATGTGTGTGTCTCACACTTGCATTCCATGTGCTTGTTTCATTTTCATGTCATGGTTATAGTGATGTCACCAGGTGAAACTTGATGTTTTTTTTATGAATGCATCATCATGAGTGTATGACTATTTACATGTTGATTTATGTTACTTACATGTATCGTTGTAGTATCTTTGTTTGCAATCTTGCTTGATTGGTTACATTCTTGTATGCTTGGTTGCAAGTATCATTCTTACAGGTTTGATTTCAAGTATTGTTAATTCATGCTTGATCATACGTGTTTATGCATATGTGTGGATGGTTATGCATTTATTATGCATGTTCATGTTTGCATGTGGTCAAGTGTAAAATGATGTAGTGGTGGTTGTCATGCATGAGTTCGTGGTGTGTTCTTGTTGAGGTCATGCATTGATGACTGGACCCTAGCTAGAATGATGGTTGCATGGTCATATGCTTATGTTTTATGTTTTCATATGATGTCATGCTTATGTTATACATGTTTCATGTTGATTTGTTGATCTTGTAGACAAGGTATCCTCCTCGAACTATACTAAGGTACTTTGGTTTATTGTGATTTGGTTTAGCTAACATGATACATCTTTTAGGAAGAAATATCAAATGGCTAGCAAGATGGTTTACTACAAGCACTCTCCCTGGGAATTTGAAGAGTAGTATGGTGTTGGGAACTCTTTCGCTTTGGCAGTTACACTAAGAAGCTAATGGAAGAAATAAGGAGTTAGAAGGCAGAAAATGAAAGAATCATACAGTCACAGGAGAAACAAGTAGAGGCAAATGCAGTAATACTTCAGAGTTTGTCAGATTTGCAGCGAAAACAATCACGTTGGATCAGCTATGAGAAGGAGGATAGAACTAATGGGGCATATGGTAGTTGGTCGCATGGTGGTCACATATCTGATAGAGATGACACAATTAAAGACGACAGATTGTTGGGCGCTCTGGATAGGAGACAGCATAGACACAGGTATGATTCTAGTTTTGATTCAGATAGGCATCATGATCATCATCGTCATCATCCTTACAGGAGGAGTGATAGGGGATATTTTCCGAATGAGTTTAAGAAAGAAAAGCCACCAACATTTGATGTAGAGATGAATAAACCACAAGATGCAGAGGCATGGTTGCTTGGCATGCAGAAATTCTTCAGGTTGCATGACTCTTTAGAGAACATGAATGATAGAGTGGCTACATTCAATCTCAAAGGTAAAGCAGACATTTGGTGGGAAGATGTGAAGAATGTCATATGCATTCATGAGGAGGATTTGACTTGGAGTGAGTTTGAGCGACTATTCAAGAAGAAGCACTTGTCAGAGAGATACTTTGATGACAAAGAAAAAGAATTTTATGACCTAAATAGGGGTTCCATGACAAATGATGAGTACACTGGTTGGTTCTTGGAGTTGTTGAGGTATGTGCCTTATCTCACAAAGGAAAATGCCAAGATTCAGAGGTTCATTAGTGGGTTACCATTTGCATTTAAAGATAGAATTTAGTTCGTTGAGCCTAGATCATTGGAGGAGGCCATTCAGAAGCTAAGGAATTGCTATGAACAATCGAAGCACAAAAATGAGACTAAGCCAAACAGGAGAGGTAATGCAAAGAAAAAAGGCAAATGGGATAGAAAGAGAGCAAGGCCTCAGTATACAAGTAACAAGGAGAATGTCGCACCACCTAAGAAGTCCAATGCATTAGATAGAGGACAGAGATTCCAATCAGGAGAATGGAATAAGGAGACAATTTGGAAGCCTATAGAGTGTTGGAATTGTGGCAAGGCTCATCGCAGGAGAGATTTCCTGCAGAATTAGGGTGGTAGACCTCAGATATATAGTGCACAGGAGGCACATACTGTTGGGGATGTTGGTCATATTATTCTGTGTATCTATGCAACATTGGATAACAAACATGCAGAGCATTGGACATCTATCATTGAAATGGATGGTAAGCTTTGTGATCAAGTTATTTCTATTTTGATTGATCTAATTATAGCTATGTTAGTCCTGACTTGGTGGATAAGTGTGGCTTGAGTAAGGAATTGCATGCAAAGTCTTGGTTAGTGCAGTTGAATACATGTACAAAAAATCAAGTTCATCATTGGGTAAGAGTTTGTGCATTTGACTTGAATGTTATGCCGAATGCAACACATTTGAATGTATTACCATTGGGTTCATACAATATGTTGTTGGGCATGGACTGATTTTATCTTCATAGAACCAAGGTGGATTGTTATGATATAGCCATTAAGTGTGTTGATGATAATGGGGAACCAAGAGCCTTACAGGGTAAGAAGAAATCTACATCAGTTAGGATGGTGACAACTATGCAAGCAAAGCATATTCGTAGGAAAGAATGTAAGTTATTCGCAGTGCACATTTCTAGTGATAAGGGTAAGGAAGTTGAGGATATGGATGTTTTAAGCAGGTACCCAGTTTTACAATAGTTCAAGGATGTATTTCCTGAGGACATTATAGAGTTTCCACCTCATAGGGAGGTAGACTTTTCTATTGAGTTAGTGCCAGGGGTAGCTCCAGCATCAAAAGCACCTTACAGAATGAGCACACTTGAGTTGGTTGAGTTAAATTTGCAACTAAAGGAAATGTTGGACAAGGGGTACATTAGGCCAAGTGTATCACCATGGGGTGCACCGGTATTGTTTGTGAAGAAGAAAGATGGTACTCTCATACTATGCATTGATTACAAGCAGTTGAACAAAGTGACTATTAAGAACAAGTACCCTTTGTCGATGATTGATGACTTGTTCGATTAGCTGAAGGGAGCAATAGTGTTCTTGAAGATCAACTTGAGATCCGGATACCATTAGGTACGCATCAAAGAGGAGGACATTTACAAGACCGCGCTTAGGACCAGGTATGGGCATATGAGTTTGTTGTTGTTTCATTTGGCTTAACTAATGCTGCAGCTACATTTATGTGTTTGATGAATATTTTGTTGCATCCATATTTGGATAAGTTTTTTATTGTGTTCATTGATGATATACTGGTATATTCTAAAAAAGAGGAAGAACATGTCGAACATTTGGCAGCAGTGTTGAGGTTTTTGAGAGAGCATCAGTTGTATGTTAAGCTCAACAAGTGTAGTTTCTTTCAAACTAAGGTACATTACTTGGGGAATATTGTCTCCAAGGAAGGTGTCTCCAAGAAAAGCATTGTAGTAGATCCAGAGAAGATAAGGACCATCATGGAGTGGGTAGCTCCTAAGAATGTGGATGAGGTGAGATCCTTCATGAGTTTGGCAAGCTACTATAAGAGGTTCATCAAGAAATTCTCACAGATTGCTTATCCTATCACATCATTGGAAAGGAAAGGTAAGAATTTTATTGGAAATAGTAGTGTGACACTGGCTTTGAGTAGCTTAAGCAATTGTTGACACATGCACTAGTGCTACAGATGGCAGATCTAGACAAAGAGTTTGTAGTATGCATACATGCTTACAAGAGAGGACTTGGTGGACTCCTTATGCAAGATGGATATGTGGTATGATATGAGTCGACGAAGTTGAATGAGCATGAGCAGAACTATCCCACCCATGATCTTGAGTTGGGAGCGATTATACATGCATTGAAGATGTGGAGACTATATTTTGGGAAGGAGGTTCACATTAATGAGTGATAATAGTGGTTTCCAATATCTATTTGACCAACTGAATTTGAATGGTAGGTAGGCTCGGTGGTTGGCTACGATCAGTGAGTTTGATTTTTAGATCTGATATATCAAAGGTAAAGAGAACAAAGTGGACAATGCTCTTAGCAGGCGGATACAAGTAAATCACTTAGCAACTATGAGCTCCTATGGGACAGATTTACAGGATAAGATCTTGCGGGCAGGTCAGAAGGATTTCAGATATATGGATATTGTGTACAAGTGATGGTACAGGTATAGGTGATGGTATAGGTATAGGTACAGGTACAAGTACATGTATTGGTACAAGTACAAGTACAGGTGTAGGTGCATAGGTTATGGATTATTGTCTTACGACATATGGATTTGTCAGGTTCTGAGACAGGATATATTTACCAGATAGCAGTGAGATCAAGAAGGTGACCTTGAGGGAGTTTCATGAAAAACCTTATTCAGGTCACCCAGGTTATCAGAAGACATTAACTACAGTGAATATATTTTACTATTGGTTGAATCTGAAGAGGGATGTAGCAAAGTTCGTGGCTAGATGTTTTGATTGTCAGTAAGTGAAGGCAGAATGTAAGCATACAGGTGGATTGATACAGCTGATTGTGATTCTAGAGTGGAAATGGGAATTTATTTCCATGGACTTCATCACAGGGTTGTCGAAGATGTGAGAGAACATGATTCCATTATGTTTGTTGTGGTCAGGTTGACGAAGGTTGCACATTTCATTCCAATGAAGTCTACATTCTCAGCTAGCGATGTAGCATAGGTATTCATCTGAGATGTGGTCATATTGCATGGTGTTTTGAAGAAGATTATGTAAGACAAGGATGTGAAGTTCACTTCCAAGTTTTGGAAGCAGTTGTTTGCAGGTTTGGGCACATAGTTTGCCTTCAGTACGACTTATCATCCGTAGACAGATGGAAAAACAGAGAGGGTCAACAAAATATTGGAGAACATGTTGTGGATGTATGTGATGCATCAACAATGAAAGTGGGAAGAGTATATTCCACTGGTGGAGTTCATGTACAACAATGGTAATCAAGAATCATTGAGGATGAGTCCTTTTGAGGCATTGAATGGGTGGAGTTTCAACACTCCCATCAGTTGAAGTTATCCGGTTAATAGGTTGTTGATTGGACCAGACATGTTGGCGGACATGGAACAAGAAATTCAGGTTATAAAGAAGAATCTAAAGGTAGCACAGGATAGGCATAAGAGTTATGTAGATAGGAGCAGGTTGTTCAAGGAGTTCTAGGTTGCGGAACAGGTGTACTTGCGCATCAAAATGAAGAAGAGCTCCTTGCGGATTGGATCGTGTCCCAAGATGGCACCACAGTTTTGTGGAACTTTCAACATTGTTGAGAGATTGGGCCAGTAGCCTATCGACTGGCACTACCTCCAACAGTGAAAGTCCATGATGTTTTCCATGTATCTTTTCTTAAGAAGTATGTTAAGGATGTTGATAATGTGATTTACTAGTCTGTATTGTAGGTGGAACTAGATGGAGAATTCTAGCTTGAGCCTCAATATATATTGCAGAAAAAGTTGCTCATGCTTCGGAAACAAGAAATCGAGAAAGTTAAGGTGCAGTGGAAGCACTTTGGGCCCGATGAAGCTACATGGGAGATGGCGGATCAGATGAGGGCTATGTATCCTTCCTTGTTTTCCAATTGAGGCAAAGCAGTTTTGGCTTGGTGTTTTGGTGTGATTTTTGTATATATTGTGGTATATGCTTTGGTATATGTTTTGATGATGTTGTTTTGTGTACATATGTATATGGATGTAAATACCACCATGAAATGTGTTATAAAGCTCCACTATGTTTTATGTTGTTATGATGTCATGTTATTATGTTGGTTTTCTTTCAACAGGGTGATCATTGTAAATATTGCATCGACCTAAGTTATAAAGCTCCATCAATAGTATATATTTTGCTTACAATAATTTTGTGGTTATAGGTGTTGTTGAACATCGAGGAAGGTGTTCCCCCAAGGGGGAGGGTTCTGTAACAACATTTGTGAAAATTCCATGTAATAAAAGTAAATAAAGGCAAATCAATAACCACAAATGATGGGACACTTATTCCAAGCTGAATGTTGGGCAGAATCATAGTGATGGGGATCACTTGTGATTGTTTATGGCTAAGAAAATTGGCAAAGGCAATGGCTAAGGCTTTGGAAAGGCAAAATGACATTTTTAGCACATTTATTTATGAAAATAATGGAAATTAGGAGAATAGGGAGGTGAAAGGTCACATGTTGCATGTGAGGAGGAAAATGAAGGAAAATAATGGAAAATGAAGAAAATAGAGGCCTCATTCATAAAAAGGCTTATGAGGATCAGTTGGTAACCTTTTGTTAGTTCAAATTTGGAGCTCTCTCATTATTCTCTCTCTCTCATACTCTTGGAGACTTAGAGTTTTCTTAGAGCACTCTTGGTGGGTGTGGCATACTTGGATTTTTGGAGCAAGAAGGAAAAGAAAGATCAAGAAAGCACAAGAAGGAATCGAGATCAACAACTATATCAGATTTGCTTGCAAGTACCGAGTTGCATGTATGTTTCCTTCACTGGTTTTGGAATGCATGGCACATGCATGTGGTTTCTTGGTTGTGACCTGTCATTGGCATGGAGGATTGTCTGGATTGACAGTGGATTGTCTAGCCTTGCCATTTCCTAGATAACCATGGTTATTGTGGGTTTATTTTCATTTTTTTTTGGTTGGTTCTCATGTTTCTGTAGCTTGGGTTGAGTTATTAGTTCATGGAAGACCTGGTTGGAAAAATGCTCTAGAAGCCCTATAACAGCTTGGATTGATTTACTAGTCTTAGAATCCTTGGTTAGAAAAATGCTCTAGAAGCCCTTGGTGGGTTGAGTTACTAGTTCTGGAAGCCTTGGTTGGAACAAATGCTCTGTAAGCCCTGGAAGGCTTGGATGGAGACCAATCTGATGATGGTTTTGTGATGTTTGATCGTGAGGTGGAATCATTATTTGATGGGTTGAGGTGGATGGCCTTTGGAAGCCCTGGTTGAGTTTTGATTGATGTGTTCTATGAGACCGCACATTCATGCTTGGAATATGGCATGGGGTGAATGGCTGAAGAGGGATTTGGCTTAGACATTCTATGGTCATGTGGAACGTAGAAGTCCCATCGTGGGTTTGGATTTTGCATCATTAATGAAAGGGAATTTCTTCTTGTATTTCTATGAGCATTTTGATGGATTATATTTGATCTATATGACTGTACTTTCATGAGTATTTCTGCTACTATTATGTTGGTTTTGTATGTGTTTTATGACAACAACCATGTGTGTCTCTCATCATGTTTTTACCTGTAATTGAATGATGAATGTATCTATGACCTAATGGATGGAATAATAATTGATGTGTTGAGGCATCAAAGTTTATTAGTGATTCTCAGCTAAGTATGAGACCCTTATGCTTAGAATTGTTAATTCCAGATGTAGATTACACATTTGCAATATGTTTGATGAAATGCCTGTCATGGCTAGTAGGGGTCCAGTCAAGGTGTTGAACAAGTGATTGCTTTAGAACTATCATTTCCATGTTATTTTGTTGATTTTAAGAGATGGTTCAATTCTGGGCAGTGACCTGGGCTCTGGGCCTGAAAACATGGCTCAAATCCTAGAGTCGATGGCATAACACTGGTAGTTTTGGTCTCTGGTCGCTGGAAGGCAAGCCTGTGAGAGGGAATTTGGGTTTTTGGTCACCCTAATGCTTATAGCATGAGAGCGACTGAGGCTTAAGTTGTCCAAAAGTTCAGTGGGACCCTAAGGCAAGCTATCTAAAGAATTGGATTAGTTCCTGAGGGTCCTGTAGTTGATGATTAATGTATGTATGGTGTGTTTTCGTCAGTTCCACTTCCTTAACGTGGCTTAGGAGGTCGAATCATATCATGGTGGCCTCTCATCGTGTGTTTACCCTGGCTGGCCGATTGCTTGGGTAGATGTGGGAGGAGGGTGTTCCAATTAATAATAATAATAATTTCAAATAAAGTTATAATTTAGTTATTTTTTATGATTTTTGTAATTTTAATGTGAGAGGTATGATTAAGCAAGTGTTTTGATTGATGCTTATTATGGATTGAAGTCTTGTCAACCATTTAATTTATATGGTTGCACTATTAATAAAACTAACACAACCATATAAACTAAATGGTAGTAAATGTCGATAGACATCAATCCATAATAAGCATCAAAACACTTATTTCATATACATCTCAAATCGAATTGTCTTTAGTGCAACTTTTTGGAAGTTTTCCGATGAGTTTTTCCAATCTATTTTCTCTAAAATCCCGCAGTAATTTATTGAAATTGCAAGTTTGATGTGTAAACCCTGCACAATCGAAGTGCCCTAGGTGTTGAATCCATATATATATAGTCAAAAAACTAGTTTAACTAACATAAATCATGATTTCACCTCAAATTTTTTCTGCTACATTCCGGCACTGGAAAGTCCAAAAAGTCACACTAAAGACAACTCCATCTCAATTTACTCAAATCAAAACAATCATAAAAATTAACTAACTTATAAGCGAAATTATTATTATTATTATTATTATTATTAATGATAAATAAAATTAATATACAATTTAAATATATATACATTTAAAAAGACAAAATTCTTAACCATGGAGATTGGCCCCATTTTATCATGAAGATTCTTAATATATAAATAAATTTTGATACGATACCATGGCTTATGGATGTCACATGCTCCAATCATTTCATGTGACACTTGTTTATATGTTATTTTTTTAATTAATCAATTTAATTAAAAGGATAAAAAGAACACGACTACTTTGAAGATAAATCTCAACTCTCTGCTTGCAAATATTATCTAACACTTGATCTACCAACTACCTATAAAAACCAATTCTATTTTTATTATAAAAAAAAATTGCACAAAAATTTCTAGTTAAATAACATCTTATAATTTTAAAAAATACTATAAATAAATTTGATATTTTACATTAAATTACACATATATTTTTTAAACAATAAATTATATTTATTAATATAATAATAATAATAATTAATTTTATTTTTATTTTTTTTTTTTTTTTTTTTTTTTTTTTTTTTTTTTTTTTTATTTTTTTTCTGAATCAGAGCTAAATCTATTAATAAAAAAGTGGAAAATATTTACAGTGAGGACAGCGCCTCAGAGGGCCAGTTTCCTAGCCCTTAGCATAGAGACTCGAGAGCAGAAGACGAGCACTGTGCCTGTAGAAAAAGAAGAGAAACCAGGCAGCAGGCGTATGATAGACATTACAGTGGACATTACAAAAAAGCTTCGTGCTTGCTGGGGAAGCCAAGCAGAGGAAGCGAACCAGTAAAAATTCCCAACCATACATAAAAGCATGAATATTAGCTAAAGAAAAATGGGCTTTGAGGTCGGCCTCAGCCCAGCATTAAGAGCGACCCGGAGCATGTGAAGAACTTGCCGAGAAGGTGTTGAACCAAAACCTGCAAAAATGTATGATCATGTGGACCGAAAAAACACTTACTTGCCCGAGCTTTGCGGGTCGGAGCGTCGGGCGGGTGCGGGAATTGGAGTAGCAGGCGGAGACTCTTCCTCTTCGTCACGAACGCTTTCTTCCGTTTGAGTGAGCAGGTGCATGATTCCAAAATTTCGCTGAACAGGACCACAGGCAATGATTTCTGTCTCTTCGACAATCGGCGTGCCAGACACCTCCACATTCCGCGGGGAGTCCTCTTGCATGTGCATGGCAGAGGGGGGTGGATTAACTTCAGCTTCCTGCGAAAGGCTACCTTCAGGGGAGGGGGTGGACGAGCTGATGGGGTCAACAGGTTCCTCGGCTTCCTCTGAAACCATGATGGTCGTAGTGAAGGTGATGATGGGTTGGTGGAGATGACTACGGAAGGTAAACCGCGAATTCTGAAAGGAAGAGTTGGGTGCAGGCCTGGTGGGAGAGGGCGGTGGAGATGAAGGGGAGGCGGATGAGATGGGTATGACCAGAGGCGAGGTGGAGGGACAAGCTCGACCCCTGGAGGAAGAAGAACCGCCTCTGCGCGACACACCACGAGTGCGCATATTGGATTCCGTGGACGTCTGGTTGAATAAACTCGGCAGGGAGCCAAGAAACGACTGAGAAAACTCGAGGGCCGAAGGGTCGACCACAAGCTGAGCTGAGGACGGAACAGAGTGGCGGAGAGAATTTCGCAGAGAATGTATGCATTTTGTCTCTGCGCGGCTCAATTTATCAGTGGTGGACGCCAAATTCGAGCCAGGAGGCGACATTACGGCTTCTGCAGAGCAATGAAGAGGTATTAACGGTGGGTTGTCCTGTGCAGGGATCGGCGGCGAGGCACAATGAATGCCATCCTCCGGGAGCTGCGAACAGTTATGGCGATCGCCCTCCGTCCAGCTGCCGTTCCGATGGCCATGTGCTGGGCACGTTGATTGCTGAGGTGGCGGCACTTGGCAAGCACCCGGATCCGGGAGTTATTAATAATAATAAATTACACACTATAATATATTTTAATTTTATTTAGTAATTTATTTAACTCATATTACATTTTTTAATATCAAACCATAATCTATTGAGAAAAATAGGTGGCCTCACCCTTTTGAACCATGCTCCAATGCAAAAGATGATTCCCACCTTTTTCATCACAATAGGATACACTTAGGTAATCAACTCTAATAAAATCATTTTAAAATTGTTATTTGAAGCTATGAAGCATCATTTCCCTATGTTACTATTTTAAGAGTGGAGAAAATTAACTTTTTTCAAAACGTTGTTCGGAACCATGAATGTTTTTTTCATTCAAAATTTAAAGTAGTGAACCCTAAGTATCTTTTTTTCCATTTTTTCTTTTTTAAAATGTGTTCCATTTCTTATGCTATTATGGGGTTTTAATTTAATGAATATATGACATATCATATGGTGTTTTTATTTAATAAATCTATGATATATTATGTAGGTTTGTGGTATATTAAATAATATTTTTAATTTAATTATATATTCAAAATATTTTTAAAAATTACAATCCAATACACTTTTCCAATTAAAAAAATTCTTATTTTCATTAGATATTGCAAGTATCTACTTTTTCATTATTATTTTTTATAAAAAAAATTATATTTTTTCGTTAACTTTGAGCTCTATTTTTATGCCTACCAGTATAAAAATAATTTAGCCCCTATTATATGCTCAATATATTGTCATTTTTTCCTCAATATATATCCTCTAATATGAACGCACATGGTATGGTATTGCTCCCTATTGAAGCCCTCATGCGATGCACCCCACACAACATATTGAAAATTAAAGTATCATGTATTCATCTTTATCTCAAATCTAAAATGAAAAAAACACATATATAGACAAAGGCATGCCGCAAATATATCCACCAGATAACAACCATATTGAAATCTGACCCTATGGTGAAATTGAAATGAAAAGAATCCCCAAAATTAATATAATGGATAACAAAGACTTGATCCATTGTAGGGATAAACATACATGTGCCGACAACAGTGATGGCTTGGCACTATTTCTCGTCCTAAGCATATCCAGTGGCAAAAACCCCTTGGGTACTGATCTAGGTGGTTCTTGGCTTTGTCAAAATGTAACCATCTAAGTCTAACTCCAACTGGCCCGTCATAAACTTGGAGGACTCAATCATTTTCTCCTGATCCCTCTCCCCCCGAGATTGCTTGACTCGTTCAACTACTTTGGCCATTTTCTGCTCAACAGACTCTTTCTGCCTTTTCTACTATTTAACACAATTTTCCCTGGAGTTGTCTTTAGTGTGAATTTTTGGACTTTCCAGTGTCCGAATCTGGCGGAAAAATTTGAGGTGAAATCTTGATTTGTGTTGTTTACTAGGTTTTTGACTATATATATGGATTCAATGCCCTAAAAAATCCCTAGGGCACTTCGATTGTGCAGGGGTTAGCCATCAAACTTGTGATTTCAATAAATTTTTGCTAGATTTTAGAGAAATTAGACCAGAAAAAACTCACCGAAAAAGCTTCTAAAAAGTCGCACTAAATACAACTCCATTTTTCCTTGTTTGCTCCTAGGCTTGTTTTAGGGTTTGATTCCCCTTAGCCTCCTGGGCTCGCTAGACTGCTATATATTATATATATATATATATATATATATATACTATATATATAGTATATATTATTTATATATATATATATATATATATATATATATATATATATATATATAATATTATATATATTATATATATAATATATATATATAATGAATTTTATTGCATTTAAATAGACCATCCATGGAAAAAAACATGAGTTGTCAAAATTCGAGAGTTCCAAAAACAGCTTAGTAATTTGATCCGAGTCGAAATGTTTAGGATCACATAACATTAACGATAACATAACAAGTCATTACAACATCTATTCCATATGGAGAGCGGCACAATAAAATTATTCTAGAATATTATAAAGAGGTTAAATCCCTACCATCCACCTAATAATTATTGATAATTAAGTTAATTTCCAAAATATGGACATAAATAACGCATCCATATAAATTAAATGAGTGGTAAATTTCTATAGGCATCAATCCATAATAAGCATCAAAACACTTCCTATATAATACATTTCACCTTGCTAGAAAAATCATCAAAAGTAACCAAATTATAACTTTATTTTAAATTATTATTATTACTTATAAAACTAATAAATATATAAGTGAAGCATATATACATTTAGAAAAACATGGAACAAAATTATCAACCATGGATATTTAGCCCCATTTTACCATGGTGATTCTTAAAATGGGCTAGTACCATGACTTATCAATACCACATGCCCAAAAGACTACAACTCATTTCTTATAGCACTTATATGACATTTTTTTAATAATTAATTTAATTAAAAGGGTAAAAACGACATAACTACTTTAGAGATAAAAGACACCTTTGATTTGTGCAGAGTACTATGAATATTCTATAATATTCTATGGCGGTTTAATCCATATCATCCACCTAATAATTATTGATAATTAAATTAAAATTCTAAAAATTCTATTCCAAAATAGACACGCTTATCTACTTAATTGATAGTATTCATACTATTATTAATATTAATAATAGTACAAGAAGTATTCTTAATATTATTAATAATAACACTATTAATGGTACTAATAATAAAATTAATAGTATTATAACTATAATAATAATATTAAAATATTAATAATAATGTTAAAAGTATTAATAATAAAATTGATAGTATTAGAACTATTGTTAATAATAGTAGTACTAATAATAAAAAATATAACATAGAAATAATAATAATAGAAGAAAATAATAAAATAGATAAAGTAGTTCCGAGATGGGGTGAAAAATATCATTGAAGTGTGGGAAGGGACGAACCCACTGCCGTCATCCCCCTCACTCGAGGGGGAGGCATCATGGTCCCAACCACGACATGACACACACTCATTACCTTGATGATCCACGATAGACTCAACATCATTACCTATTAATGAACTTCGGGTGGCATTCGAGAGAACTATCTCGACGATAGCATGGTGAGTTATAATCTAGGCTAGCGAAAGAATACCATTCTCGTCCTTATCAAGTTGTTCTCATACCTTTCACTTTGGTAATTTCCTCTACACAGACCTAGTTTATGCTCCTACATTGTTGTTTTCTTTTTATTGAGGGGACATGATCAGGTCCTCCTGACTTGACCTTCCCATCAAGGTTGGTATTTGGCTCTTTCCTAATAAGAAAAATGGAATTCTAGAGATTCTAAGCAAGGTGGTTGTTGGGTTGCGTTTAGGTAATCTAGAGAGGAGGTTTGTTTCTCTAGGCATGGAGCACCCTTGTAATTTTTATGCTACCTAGAAAGACTAGCAAGTCCTTACACCCCATCTATCCTAGTGGCCACACTCAAGAATGGATTGGAACTCATGTATTTCGATGAACTAATTCTATTTGCATTAAATTTTACATATATTATGGTTGCCACCTCTGGATAGTTTTCCACCTTCCTTATTTGTGTATTTTTATTTTCTCTAGTTTGAATTCTAAGCCTTTGAAGGTTATATTTTTCCTAACTTGAGTTGCTCTTCCTCTATTTTCACTACCCTCGGAAGGTTCTTTCTCTCTCCTCTATTTTCTTACTATTATCTCCCTTGTTTTAACTCTCAAAGACCCCTCACTTCCTTGTCTCTTTTTCACCGCACCTTTAGGGAATCTTCTTGTGTATCCACCCTCTCATGGTCACCTTCACTCCTCCTTGCCCCCTCTACCATTCCAAGATAAAGAGCTTGGAGTTGTCATGGTTCCACCAACAAAGTGGAAGGGAGCACAAGAGATCATACTCATGCTCATAATGTTGCATGTCGCTATCAAATCCATATTCATAAGAATATTCAACAAGAAATTGATCATGCATCAACAAAGGTTCTTGCAAATGGGGATAAACTTACTGATGTAGAGGTATTGGCATCAGTGCCTGAATGGGTCCCTGATCCGGCTCACACCCAAGCACACAAAAGCTAGTACTTATGCACAATTCATATTTATAGGAACATCAAGGTACTTCTCATCAAAGTTATTATCATGTGTAATGAGACTAAAAGAGAAATCCTATTGCATTTGGATGAGCTCCAAATTAAGCACATAGATATGGGCCTCAAACATAGGGATATAGCTCTCATGCTAGCTTGGATCAAAACCATTATGAATCATGGAAAATGTATAGCTTTGCCATGAACCCCAACTAATCCCATTGAAATCTCCACCTCTTCTTGAATAACTCTCGTGGCCTACAGTCTTGCTGGTTTAATTCCCAATCTAGGCAATTATATGTTATCAATTTAAAGTTTTGGGAAGGCATTTTTTTGTTTTTGATCGGAATTTTAATGTATATGTTATCAATAATATAGATATTAGTATACTTATCATCAATTGGTTCAACTAGTGCTTGTTTTTTGTTAAGATTTGGACAAAAAAACTCCTTTTTGGGGCCAATGGTCTCGTTTCCCTAGTGGTAAGCCAATGCAGTAAAGGATTGGTTATCGATGTAATATTTTCATTGAGTCATAAAAGTTTCTTAATTTTAAAATAAAATGATAAAGTAGTAATAGTAGTAAATAATACTAAATTGATATACTAGAATAGTAGAATAATAGTACCAATGGTATAAAATACAAAAGTATACAAGCGAGAAATAGTCAAGTAGACAAATAAAGGAGAAAGACACCAAACCAAATTATTTGGCAAACATAAATCAACACAAGAAAGGGAAACAAGGGAAAAGAAATCGCTAACAAGAGGAGAGAAAAAACTAAGAGTTAAAACAAGCACAAAGAAAAAGAAACAATAAGAAAAATCAAGGCCATAAAGAAGAAAGAAAGAAAAGCGACACAAAGAACAAGAAGAAAAGAAAACCCTAGAGGAAAGAAAAACAAGAGGACAAGCACCAAAAACTAAAAGCAAGAAAAAAAATGAGAAAGGCAAAGGAAGAACCAAAAAATGAGCCAAGCAAAGAAGGAGAAGATTAGGGAACTGATCATTCATATGCTAAGGAGAAACTGAGCAACTGTGGTGCTTTCATCTTTGTCGTTGAAATTCATTACACTCTCAAACTAACTGGCTTGGTTTGTTATATGGAATGGTGCATTATCTATATGAATGTATTGAATCAATTGCAAGTAATGAACCTCCAGGAAGCCCTACTTATAGTGTAAGGAACCACCCTAGTACTCTCACAATTTCTTAGGATGTGCTAACACATGGACCACTTTCCTAGCTTTCATTTAAGTTTATAAGTTTTACACATATTAAAAAGGAACATTCTTAATTTTTTTTTCCCTTCCAATTCTTTCAAATTAGAAATAAAAGCTCCATCCTAACAGGCTGCCATGATGAAAGGAATTATTTTACACATTAGAGCTTATCATCAAGGAGAGTATACTTCTAGGTTATTGATGCAAGGAGGAGGTAAAGATAGAAGTTTGAGGTCCAAATCCACACTAACTTAGTACAATGACAAAACTAGAACAAATGCTTGAATATTTCATATTTATGGTAGACAAAGCATTTAGGTTAGGAAACTCAAATATAATCAAGGCATTTTCCAATAGGAAGGCTACCTAGAAGCAAGTACAAAGAAAACGCAATTCTTTTTGTGTTTAATAAAATCTTTCCACATTCTATATAACTAAAAAAACTAGGAAGACTACTTAGAGGCCACCCTTTGGAGTTTGTTTAACATGACATCATTGATAACCCCAGGGTTGAGTCACCGTTACCCATAACAAGGCTTGTATTTCTTAAACCTTTTGAGTGATTCCACCCTCGATATTTCCACCAAGTAGTTGGATTGGGCATGCCTAACTTAGAAATAATTCATCTAAGACTAACGTTTGAATTTTCTCAATGTGTATTCCTAAGAGATATCACTTCTTTCACAATGTTCTTTTTCAGATAGAGTCTTCATTGAGACCAAGCTATTTCTTCCAAGGACTTATCTTCATATTGGATTAGAGGAAACTATTAGATGCAATGATCACGAAAGGGAAATTTTTATACAAAACGAGTCATTTTTCTTGGAAAGGTGATGTTTTATAGCCTCTAAGGCCTTCTAAATACTTTGAGCTACAAAGGTACCTTGGATTTGGACTTTTGTGAGAGTTCAAAACAACAAGGTATAATATTTGGCATTCCTTCCTCTCTTTTTACCTAACAGGGCTCCTTGCAAGATGCAATTGCGTTGGAGCACTTTCAAATACTCTTAAGCCTCAAACCTCCACAATGTGAACCTCCTACTTTACACGCAAACCTTGAGCTTATTTGAAAGAACACATCATCCATAAACTACCCCACTCCTTAGGGATGCAATAGAACCTCTAGTTGACTTGATTAAATCCTAATTTTCATTGTAGGTTGGTTGAGATAAAGTCTTGAAGAAAATTCTCTAGCCATTAATATGCCATAATATATGGAATTCAACATGAAGACTATTACGTGAATGAGTAGTAGCTAACACCTTTGAGAAATGTGGAATCTAGAGAATCCATTTATAAATTTTATTAGCTAATTGTTACAATGCCACCTCCTAAAGGGATTTCAACAAAGTTTAGAAGGAAAAGGTGATCATTAGGAACTTAGAGACAAAACCCTGTTGAATCTATGACAATAATAGATTGGATAACCAACAAAAAGTGCCTTTCTACTCCAACCTATAGCATTGTGTTTTGGTCATTTGTAACTTGGAGCTTGAGGCTTCAATCAAGATATGAACAAATTCCATGGTGTTGTCCACCAATGTTTTTCTTTAAGATGCCAAGAAAAGAAAAGTTAACATGTCCATTTTAACCATTTAACTAGTGTTAGGGTCAAGGAGGGGAATAATTTCAACGAGACCATGAGAAGTTTGATGATGAGGGGAGTAGTATGGAGCCTCTACATCTAGCACAGAGAAGGTTGGGGCTAGAGTGTAGCCTTTCCAGTCCATCCTAAATAAGCCAATCTTCTCAAAATTAATTATTTGATTAGCATATAAATTCTATGATTCAGAATATCAAGCCTTTGTAGCTCGAAGAATAAATTGGACAAAGCCAAGTCTCTATAGCATGGTCAATATAAAAGAATCATCTACTTTTTCAAAGTCTAACTTGATGAATAACATTTTCATCCCATGCATATAACCCATTCCATGTTCTTCTAAATCACCTCTACATTATCAAGAATACACTTTTTTTTTTAATAAACCTTGTTTTCTTTTGTATGATGATCCCAAGTGACATATATTAAAGTCACACAACAAAATCTTTAACCAACATCTTATAAAAGAGAATAACAAAAACAATTAAGCTCACGTTAGTAATTTTCTATAAATTCTTTTGAAATAAAACATATAAACCTTATACATTCATTAAAAGAAAAACTTAATTATATCAAAATTAATAAAATCTTAAAAACATATATATCATCTATGTATTATCTTTAATGACATATTCTATCATATATATTTACTATCTTTAAATCACATGCTTCCCGTCAAAAAAACATTACCAGCGTATTCAAATTTCTTACATGGTTTTTTACAAATTTAACCACATTATCGGCTTATTCAAATTTCTTACATGTTTTTTTACAGCTTTAACCTTAAATAAAAATATAACCAAAACGATATAACTATGGCTAAGCCATTCTCAAATCCTTCATCTTAACATTAAATGAAAAATAACAAAAAAACGATGTAACTATGGCTTTCTTTATCAAAAATCTAGGAAAGCGCCCTATTTAACGGGGGGGCCTATAGCCTAGTTGAAAATGCATAGATCGATGTAAACTATATTATTTAGAAAAATAATCAATATTAAAATGTTGAAGCGTCGTGCTCTGTAAAATATTGAAGCGACCTGCAAGTATTTCAGGTCTATAAAATGTTTAGCTGAATCTTCCATTTAAAAATGTAATCCATGGATTTTGAAACATTTGAGAACCGCCTCCACGTAATAGCCATCGACCATAAAAGATGGATGATTTAAAACAGATGGGTTTACTCAGAATTTGTATACGGTACATTTTTCAAAAAACCTTGAGATGCAAGGCAATGGCAATGGAGGCAGGGGATATGAAGATGAATTTAAATTTAAATTATGGATAAAAGCAGAAGCCTTGAGAAGCACTAGAATTTGTAGGAGTTTGTCACCATTCCATTTCGAAATGGGGCATATATATAACATTTTCGAACAGGAAGCAGTGTTTTCTGTATTCTGTAGGAGTTTGTCACCATTCCATTTCGAAATGGGGCATATATATAACATTTTTGAACAGGAAGCAATGTTTTCTGTATTGTGTATTGGCTTGGATGGGTTTGTTATTTTTTTGGTTTAAGGCATGACCATTTGAATAGTCCATTTTATTTATAGATTTTTCTATTTTTTAATTAGGTTTGTTGAATTTTTTTTGTGGATTTTTTTATTTGGATTGGTTAGTGGATCTTTTTATATGTGGAAAGCTAGATTAATTAGTGTTTGTTGATTTTTTTTGTTTGAATTGGTTAGGGGATTTTTTGTTTTTGAAAGCTTTTCTTTGTGGGTTTTTTTCTCATTGTTTTTAATTTTGTGGATTTTACTTATTGCATTTTTTACTACTTAACTAGTTGCATATTTCATCATTATTATTCAACAATGATTCAACTTTACAACCACCGCTATGTGAAAAGAGGGATAGCAGAGGATTGGATTAATGTTGGAAATTGTTTTGTGAGATCACAATTTATCAAGAAATCTATCAAAAAATTTGGTTGGAATTTGGCAAAAATTTATCAAGAAATTTGATTGTGGGAATAGTTTTTTTTTTTGTTGGAAATGGATTCAATGCCATAAAAAAAATTTGGAACATCCAAAATCTTGAAGCTTAACCAGTGTAAACTTGATTTTCAAGAAATTCCACTCAATTTTTCTCAAAATCCTACAAGAATTTCTATTATTTTCCTAGCGAAATTGAATTTCTATTATTCCCAGGAAATTGTGGTTTGTTTAAACTAGGCCATAGTAGAATGTGCTAAGAATATTGAAGAAACAAAAAATCCACAATTAAAATAAAATGTAATAAAACAAATAAAAAAATAAAACATAATATGGATTAAAAAAATGAAATAAAATAATGAAATAAAATAATAAAAATAAAAAAAATTAATTAGATGTGTGTGTTGTAATTTTATTATTTATTAATAAAAATTTACATATTTTTATGCGAAGAATTTTATATTATATCTATTTAGATTAAAATAATTTTTTAAATAATAATAATTTTTTCAATTCCTAAAAATTAGAACTTTATTATTTAAAATAAATTAATTAATTTTAATTATAATAAGATATTTTTAAAAATATAAAATATAAACATAGGCAATTAGGGTAAATAAATAAATATTTATATTTAAAAAAAATTTACTATTTATAATAATTTTTCCATAAATTATATATAAATTAAATATTACCTATATTAATCATATAAATTAAATTAAAAAATTATAATTTAATATTACACATATCACCATATAAATTAAATTAAAAAAAATTATAAATCATTTCAAAGAAAACTTGTGGTTTAGGGTGATGTATTTACCATTTGTCTGCGGTAATAATTTAGGTTTAGGGTGATGTATTTACGATCTCTGCGGTAATAATTTAGGGTGATATATTTACAATCTCCGCGGTAATAATTTACGATCTCTCTGCGGTAATAATTTACAATTTCTACGGTCATAATTTACGATCTCTATGCGGTAATAATTCATGATCTCTCTATGATAATAGAAAAAAAATCTGGGGCAGGTGCGTCTATCATCCGGCTTGCTAATGTCAGGTGCACACATTCCTTATATTTTTTAATACATATCTACTCATATATTTTCAAGTATGAATAATGCACCACAATTACCAAAGATTACCAAAGGTAGACCTAACACAGTTACTGTATAGAGCCTCTATGAGTATATAGAGTCTTTAGAGAAACATAGAGAAGAAAGAGAAGTCAAGCTACAAATAGAGTTAGCAGCCATGCTTGAAAATAAATTCACATCTTTTGAAGACAAGATCCAAAAACAAATAGAAAATAAAATAGAACTATTGGAGAATAAGATGGAGGCAATGGAGACTAGGTTGCAGGTTATAGAAAAACAAAACCAAGATATGAACCAAATAGCCCAGCAAGTAGATGTTGATACTTTAGAGAGCCTTAAAATAAATGACATGATAAAAGAGCTAGAATAAAAAGTTTATAGCCGCCTTACCCTAAATAGTGTGGCAGGTAAATTAGATATCAAATCAATTAAAGATGAAATGAAAAAATTGATAGAATTAGACCATGAGCATAACAAAAGGGCCTTGAACCTTATAATCTTAGTTTGAAAGAGGAGGTAGACGAGGATACTTTAGCCATAGCCCAGACATAATTACATAACATATTACAAATTGAAACAACGTGTCTCACAGAAGCAACAAGGTTGGGGAAACTAACTAAGAATAAAGGAAGGCTTATCCGAATAAAGGTGAGCTCTATTGACCATGAACATGACATACTTAGTAAAACCTCAAGTCTAAAAGGAACGGGAATATTTATTAATGAAGATCTCATTCCAGAAGATCAAGCAGAATTGAGAAAGGAGGTTCAAAAGGTAAAGGAATCTAGGAAGGAAGGAAAATGGGCAATAATCAGAAATAGAAAAGTCGTTATTCGAGATAGAAACTAAAAAGATAATAATAAATAGCAATTCAACATGCTCTGGATTCTTTCTTGTAACTGTCGAGGTTTTCCATGGAACAAAGGCCCCAAGCTAAGTTGGATCTTGAATGATGTTGATATTATTTTGCTTGTTGAAACTTGGGAGCATGAAGAATCTAAGGTCCCTAACATAGAGGCTTTATATTATGGTCTACCTGGAATAAGTGATCCTCCCGTAGAGGCATTGGGGGTATAGCTTGTTACATTAAGAATAACATCTCTCCCCATGCTAGGATAAATAAAAATGACCCTTACAACCAATATAGTTGGATAGAAATTACTGACATCTATGATAAAGACCTACATAGCAATCTGTTATTCCCTCCCCCCCCCCATAAATTCTAACTTTTATAAGAAAAAGAATCTAGATAAAAATAGTCCTTACAATGGTTCAGAGAATGATATTTCTAGCCTAAGGAATGAAGCCAATATCCTTTTAATGGATGACTTTAATGCTCGAACTTCAAGCAACCAAGCTATTCTTCTAAGCAATCATTCCAACCCTAATCCTCTTTGGTTAGACGAAGACCTCTGGCTAGCCGGTACAAAAGGAGCTCTGAAGACCTCGAGGAGAATTTGTTTTGGTCAGAGCTAATCAAGCTCTGTAGTGCTCAAGATCTCATAATTTGCAACGATCTAAAGAAGTGGCCCAATTCTAGCCAGGCGACCTGCATCGATCGACTTGGTAGCAGCGTGGTAGACTATGTTATCTATGATCTCCCTCTATACAACGAAATAACAAATTTTGAAATCTTAAACAACCACGAGCCTCACTCTGATCATAGGCCTTTACTTATAACTCTCAATTTTTTCATGCATAGAAATCCAATAGAAGATAATCCTTATAGCCGAAAGAAGTTAATCTTTGATAGAAATAAAAAAGATCTCTTTCTAAATGAATTAAAAACTAATTTGCTTCCTTTATCTAGTATAGACAACATAAAAGATCTCTATCATAATTTTACTACAACCCTCTCATAATCTATTAACAAGTTCTCAATTTGAAGTTTCAATTAATAAAAGAAATAGCAAAACCAACCCATGGTATGACAAATATTGTAAAAGTGCAAGGAGAGAAATTAAGGAAGTTGTTGATGGATCTCTTAAAATTGACAAGATAAAAATATACAAATCCCTAATTAAAAGGAAAAAAAGACAGTATATTCGTAAAAGACAAGAGAATCTCTTACACCTCTCTAAGGTAGCTCCTAAGAAATTCTGGAGGTAGATTCTAACTAGGAAAACTAAAGATAATAATAAAATTGCTTTACACAATTGGAATTCCTATCTTAAAAAGCTTTACTTTGAAATCATGCTCATAACAAAAGCCATTTTCTCATTAGAAGACATTGATTTTGGGGTTAATCACTTGGCTAATGGGAAAGCTAGGACATTGAAGATTACTAGGCGGAAATCTTAAAAATTGGAGGTCCTGTTCCCATCCCCCACGTTCACAAGCTTTTCAATCAAGCGGTTAAGCAAGGGTTTCCTAAACCATGGACTCAAAGCCTCATTATCCCTATTTTTTAAAATGGGGATACAAATAACCCCTCTAATTATCGAACAATTATGATTAGCCCTCTCCTAGCCAAGTTATATGGTATTATTTTGGAAAGGAAGTTGAGCATATGGCTTGAAAGTGAAGGTAAGCGGCCTAAAGGCCAAGCGGGTTTTAGAAAGCAGCACTCAACAACAAACCACCTCGTTACGCTTAGGATCATTGTGGAGGAATTCCGTAATGATAACTCCAATCTCTTTTGTTGCTTTGTGGACTTTAGAAAGGCTTTCGATATGGTTCCTAGAATCAACCTTTGAAACAGATTAGAAGAGCTAAAGGTTCATTTTGAGTTGAGAGTTGCCGCTATAAGGTTATATGATAGTGTAATTGCCAAGTTAAAGAGAAATGAGGGGTGGTCGAAAGATATTAAGTGTAATATCGGAGTTAAACAAGGTTGCCCCCTCTCCCTTGCCCTATATAGCGTTTACATCGACAAGCTAGAAGGTTGTTTAGAGGAAGTAGGATGTGCTAACATGATCTTAGCTAGGATAGTCATCATCCTTCTTCTCTACTCTGACGATATTGTTCTTCTCGCAAGGTGCCCATTTGATCTTGATTAGCAACTTATACTTCTTAAGGGTTTCTGCTCTACCATGGGTATGATTGTTAACACTGACAAAACAAAAGTTATGATTATCAAATCCGAGAAGGACACTTATGCTAATTTTAAGTATGACAATACTAACTTGGAGGAAGTGTCTTCCTACAAGTACCTAGGAATTGATATTCATCACAAGCTCAACTCGAAGTATAACATTGAGAAAAGGATTAATGGGGGATGGAAAACTTATTTTGGTCTTGAAAATAATTGTAAAATGGCTAACCTCGTAATATGGGATAGAAAGAAGTTCCTCTTTGAAACTTTAGTCACTCCGGTTATCTTATATGGATGTGAGGTTTGGGGTTGTAGCATCTCTAGAGAATCCTGGAGAAAGATTGAGCAAATCTAGAAGCGTTTTATAACGTATAACCTCAAAATTAAAAACAACACACCCTATCCTATTCTCCTTATAGAAGTGGTTCTTTCCCCTATCGAGAGCTTAGCTATGACTAGGCTTCTGTTGTACAAGCACAAACTCAATAACAACTCAATAACATAGCATACCATAAACTTCCTAAGCTAGCTTTAAATTGCAGCCAAAACCACCTAAGGCTCAAACGAGGTTGGTATAAAGACACCAGGGCCTCGTTAAACCATTGAGAGATCAATGAGAATGTTGCATTGCAAAACATTAATAACATTAAAAATATTGTTACTTTTAAGTTCAAAGAAAAAATGTGGTGTGAGAAAGATTTAGCAGCTAAAACAAAATTAAGATATTATAAGGAGGTCATCAACCCAACCCTAGAAGATCAAAAATATCTATGTGTTTTAACTAGATCAAAGAAGAAAATTAATATAGTCAAGATTAGAACAAAGTCTCATGAGCTCCATAGTGAACGAGCAGTTCCTAAAACACCATGGACGGAAAGGTTCTGCCATCTCTGTGAGAATACGAACATCGAGGATGAAAATCACTTCTTCTTAGAGTGCCCCGCATACAACCTCATTAGATCTCATTTTCAAAATCTTGGTTGCAATACTTACTTTCCTAGCCTAGATCTCAGTTTCAAAATCTTTGTTGCAATAGTGACCTTCCTAGCCTTTTACGTTGTCAAAATGACAGTGAGCTCAGGGGGCTTCTCTCTAAACTTTTTGAGCATAGGAATAAAATCTTAAATCAAACTAAATAATTTGTTTCTTTAGGTCAAATAGACCAAAGTTTGGAAACAATGAACGTTAACCACCACCATCATCATTATATTTGTAATTATTATATTTCATAATATTATATTTTAAATGTTAATTAATAAACATAAAAAAAATTACTATTTATAATAATTTTTTCTATAAATTAAGTATAAATTTAATATTACATAATATCATCATATAAATTAAATTAAAACAATTAAATTTAGATTAGACGTATCACCATATAAATTAAAACTAAAAAAGTTATAAATTAAATTAAAACAAATATAATTTAATATTAAGACATAAATCACCATATAAATTAAAACTAAAAAAAAATTAAAATCATTTTCAAAAAATATGTATAATCTATATATACTAACAATATCTATTATCAATTTTTATAAAATAGAAAATGTGAAATTAAAAAAAAAAAAAAAAAAAAAAAAAAAAAAAATCAAATTTTTCTAAATTTTATAAAAGAATTACCTTTTACAAATTTAGATCTCTAAACCCTTAGTAAATTTTAAAATAAAATAAATTTTACTCATTTTTAACCTTAAATAAAAATATAAACAAAACAATATAACCAAACAAACTCAATTCTTCATCAGTTTACTTGAAAATATAACCAAACCGATATAACCATGCTTCATTTTTCTCGTCAAAACCAACCACGCGGCCTTCTTGATCACGAAGGGTCGGAAAACGTGGTATTTAAAGAATTGAACACGTATTCTGTTAAAAAAAAAAAATATTCCAGTTAGTTCAGTACGAGTTTATTATTTACAATTATAGTTAATATTAGAATTTAAAGAGGGCATCTCTGTAAAATAAATACTATAGATGAATTTCCAGTTAAGAACATAATCCATGGGTTACCAGAAGAAAGCATGATTTATAAGCGCTCGGATTAGTTTGAATTTGTATGCGGGTCATATTTTTCAAAAATAATCCTTCAGATGCAAGGCCATGGCGGTGGATATGAAATAAATTTAAATTTAGATTATAGACAAAAGCGGCCGTGAGAAGGCACTGGAATTTGGAGAAAGCCTGTGACCGTTTGAAATGAGGCGGATATATAACACTTTCAGAGAACCAACATCGTATTAGTTTAAGCTTATCTCTTCTGTTTTTCGAATTGGCTTTTTTCTTGTTATTTTCTTTTGGTCCAAGGCATGGCCATGCATGTTTATGGTTTCAGCAGTCCATTTTCTTTATAGAGTTTTCTATTTTTCAGCTGGTGTTTGTTGATTTTTTTTTTTTTCCTTGTGTTTGGATTGGTTGGTTGGTGGATTTTATTGAATTTTGCTTTGAGGCGGAGCAGAAGAGATGCAGTGCATGATTTCGAGTTTCTATAAAGGAAAATCACCAGAGCAGGTATTCTTTTTTGGTTTAATTTGAGCCGATATGATATATTTATATAGATGTTCTGCCAATAAACATATACATAATGGTATGCCCTGTGTTACAGAATGGAGAATGCTATGGTAGATTATGGTTTTTTTTCGAGTTTTTATTTTTCATTTCTATTTTAAGGTATTGCAGGCCGGTTTTAGGTATTCAGATAAAGGTTATTGGGATTTCAATAAGAGAGTAATTTGAGGTTTTCAATAATAATTGACTCTTCCAATCTATTTGATAGGTCACTTGATATTTTTATTTTAGGATTGAAATGAGATCTGATTTAACTAACTGTGTCTTCCAGGAAGAGCCGCCCTCGAAGACGGGAGGAGGCAAGAGGATTACATGTCTAAGTTTCGTTTCAGCAGGTACAGTTCACATAAAGCTCTTCAACTTTTCCGCCCATATGTTTTTCGTACTTTCCGGATAGCCCGTAATATAATCTTAATCTTTGGTGAGCGATTTAGAGTTGATGGGTATTAGCTTTGCCATGTTCTCTGTTATGTTATACAATTTGTCACGCAATCTCTCTCTCTCTGGACTTATATGGAAATTTATTTTGCTTCGACAGGCTGTTCCGGTTGCGGTTGGTTTGCAGTGTAAGGACATGAAATGACGTGGAGTTTTTCCAGACCATTTCGTTACATTCCATCATTCTTTTTGGTACGAGAGTCGCCACGATCCAGGTACCGATATATTCTACCATGATTACTCTGTCAGGTATTAATGTTCATTTGTTTATAAATAGTGCTGATGAGCTGTAATCATGGCATACCATTAATGTAGAATTTGCGTTTTATTTGCATTTGGTTTTGGTCTGTAGCGTGTCGCAAAGAGTGTATGTTTCATGTGCCTTGTGCATTGGCTTTACCGTTCTTCCCGTTTCCATTTTTCCTTGGGTCACTATTTAAAAGTATTTCTTGCTCAGTAGTTGATTAGGTTATTAAAATCAATATCATATGATGAAAGTTCTGTATATCTTAAATGTGATCGAGAGTTTCGAGTTTGGGTAATTTTTTAACCTAATAAATGATTCTAATAAATGATTTTAATGGTAAAAAAATAATAGGATTAATATATTTTAATGTATGATAGATTAATATTTTTTTTTGAATTTGTAGAATATATATATATATATATAATATATATATATATATATATATATGAGTTTGTGAAATTTAAATATATATTAGTTGATTTTATATTATTTTTAATTTAAAATACAATTTAAACTTAATATATAGTCTTTTCAGTAAGATATGTATTCTTAACATAAAATTTAAATAAAAGCTTTAAGTCTTTAATAAAGAATTTGATTTCCTTGTAATGTCCTCCTTTGTTCTCTCTGGTAGATAAAGGTTTAAAACCTTAGATGACTATGTATGTAGTTCAAAGGGTGTTGTTGATGGTTTAAAATTTTAGATGGTTATGTATGTAGTTTAAAGGGTGTTGAATGGTTTTTTTTATCTTTCATTTCCCTTGAAGGGACAAGGTAAATTTTAGATGGTTATGTATGTAGTTTAAAGGGTGTTGAATGGTTTTTTTTATCTTTCATTTTTATTGAAGGGACAACGTTTGAGGTATGTAGATAAAAATCATTGGGATTCTAATAAGGGAGAGTAATTCTACTTAAAGTGAGTTCTATATGAACATTCTTCCATTTATTTTATGAGTTACTGGCTTATCTAGGTTAAGGATATTTTTATTTTAAGTTTGAAATGAGATATAATAACTGCATTCCCATCTTGGATGCAGAATTGGCAGCTTGTGGAGTCTCCTGTTAGCTACAATCTCCACCAACCAGATTAACCAGTCATTAATTAGGGCCATAATCCATTAATAAGGGCAAGTAAAGTATGATATAATCCCCCGGTCTCCGGGGGTTATAAGCGGCTTCGGAAAAAGAACAGTTAGGAGTCCCTTCCTGATTGCAATCCAGCTGGTTTCTTAGTATTTAGCTAAGATGGATGTACTAATACATTCTACCATGTTTACTGACCAATACTGAATGGCCAGGTGTCTAATTGTGAGCCGTAATCATGTCGTACAGAGCGATAATCATAATTGTGAGCCGTAGTCATGTGGTACGCAGCGATAATCATAATTGTGAGCAGTAGTGATGTCGTGCTGAGTGATAATCCTGATTGTGAGCCGTATTTATGCGTTACTCATTAATGTTCATGTGTTTGAGTTGTAGTCATCGTGCACCATTATTGTAGCCTTTGCTTTTTTCCTTTGATTTGTTGTAGCTTGTCAGGTTATTACTTACATGTACCAGGTTACCGCTTTGCTTGAGCTGCTATTTTTTTCATTCTTTTTCGTTATAAGTTTTCATGATTGAATGGAGGTTAGATTATTTTATAAAAATAAAATTTAATATAGTAAGATTATTAGATTATTTTATAAAAAAAAAATTAATACACTAAGATTATATGTTTTAATGGAGTTTTGAGTTTGGTTATGTTTTTAATATAGTTAATGATTTTAGTAATTACAAAAAAATAGAATTAAATTTTAAATTGAATATATATATTTGATGATTTCTTTTATTTATGTTTAGAATTTAATTTGAACATAATTTAAAGCTTTTTTTTCTATGAATATGGATCTTTAACCAAAATACTAAACTAAGGTGTTTACTAAAGAATTTTGTTTCCTTGTAGATATGGATTCTTAACCAAAACAATAAACCAAGGTTTAATAAGATCCCATGTCAACAAGACCAAGTGAGAATATAATTCCTAACCCTTTAGGTATGGTATGGAAGGATCATTTTGGTCTCCTTTTTAACCCCTTAGCAAGCTTGAGATCAATCATGGTAAGATCAATTAAAAAAAACGAAACCAAAAATTTAGTTTAGAAAGATTAACCTTCTTGAATCTTGATAATAAAGTCACTAAATAATCACAATAAACTTTACAAATGACAAGGTAAACAATACATTAAAGATGTGACATAGATATCAAGTTATGGTTAATAAACCAAGGTTTAATAAGATCCCATGTCAACAAGACCAAGTGAGAATATAATTAGTAACCCTTTAGGTATGGTTTCAAAGGATCATTTTGGTCTCCTTTTTAACCCCTTGGCAAGCTTGAGATCAATCATGGGAAGATCAATTAAAAAAACGAAACTAAAAATTTAGTTTCAAAAGATTAACCTTCTTGAATCTTGATAATAAAGTCACTAAATAATCACAATAAACTTTACAAATGACAAGGTAAACAATACATTAAAGATGTGACATAGATATCAAGTTATGGTTGAATTGGAGTCTAGTGCGGTTACCCTTGAATTCACCTTTTTTTTCTTATTTTTTTTTATCTTCAAAAGTTTGAGATGAACAATAGCTAATTACAAAATCTTACCCTTGAATTCACCTTTTTATTTTTTTATTTTTTTCTTCAAATGTTTGAGATGAACAATAGCTAATTACAAAATCAAATTTTAAGATGTCATATCCATTATTGTCATTTGAGCCATTTAACTAGATGTGTTTTGGTATTATATATAGTTGTCATTACTTCATAGTGAAAAAAGATAATATATTTGCTTGAAGAGGTTATCTTGGCTTTGGTAAATTACCTAAAATAGGTAGTTATGGTAGATATTTATGATAGTAATAATTATAGCTATAAATGGATTTAATATATTAATATTGTATACAATTTTCCACGAGGAATATAAATTCAATGTACCAATATGTATGTGATTTTTCATAGAGAATATAGATTCCATGTGTCAATATCATATGTGATTTTCCATGAGAATATATATTCTTTCTAATTACAATTATTTTCATACTTATATCCATTTAATTTTATTTATTCACTATGGATCTTTTAAGGCTTTATATTTCGAGTATTTTGTGAATACGCTGGTTTCAAATATATATTAGTTAATAACTCTTTAATTTAATATCTCTTTGTACTTGAACTGTAGAAAGCAATTCAAATATATCTCATAACCTTTCTCATGGATATCAATGTTTAACCAAAATACTAGGGTCTAGTAAGGTATCCCCTTTCCTTGTGAATATAGGTCCTTAACCAAGATACCAACCTATAAGGTGTCTCATTGGCTACTCGTGTTGATAACATTGATGAGAAATGAAAGTCATAACTTTTTGCTCATGGTTGTGAAGGATAATTCTAGTGTCTCATTTTTTTTCCTTAGGCAAGGTTAGGATTAAAATTTCAAATGGCATAATAGATATTACATTGAAGTGTGACATAGCTATCAAGTTATGGTTAGCTTGGAGTTTTATTAAGTTTAGGATTATGAATTTAGATTGATCACGATTGATACCATATTCTAATTGCAGGATGTTGTTAAGAAATAGAATTGCTCACTAAATATTTAGTATAGTTTATGGTTATTAGTATAGTATAGTTTATGGCGAAAAAATCTGTTGAAGGTAAAATGCAGGAACTCAACCAAGCCCTTATCACGGATGGCTTTGATAAAGTCAAAAGTGATCAAGTGACCAAATATCATCAAGACTGAGAGAATTTATGTAAACAAGAGGAAATATTTTGGAGACAAAAATCTAGAGTTCAATGGCTAAAAGGAGAGTGAAACACTAGATTTTTCCATCGATCCACTATGGCGAATAGAGCTCTTAACAGGATATCTGTGATCAAGGACGAGGGAGGTAATCTTCTCAATTCACATTAAGAGATAGAAGTTGTTCTAGTTCAGCACTTTCGAGGTATAGCAAAGGAAACCATTTCAAATAGAGAACATTCCATCAGGGACTTAATAAGACATATACCTAGGTTGGTGTCTAGAGAGGGCAATTTCAACCTTAATAGGCCAGTGATTGAAGAGGAGGTTAGTGAGGTCCTCAAAGAAATGCAGAATGGTAAGGCGCCAAGCCCTGATGGTTTCAATGTGGATTTCTTTAAAGCTTGTTGGAATATAGTCAAACAGGATATTCTTAGTGTAGTAGAGGATTCCAGGATGAGTAGAACTATTTTAAAGGCGCTCAATACCTCCTTTATCTCCCTGATCCCTAAACAGGACTTGGCTCAAACTCCTGACAGGTTTAAACCCATAGCTTTGTGCAATGTGGTATACAAGATAATATCCATGGTTGTGGCCAATAGACTCAAACCTCTTCTTCCTACACTAGTTTTTGTGGAACAATCTGGTCATGTGGAAGGAAGACAAATTCTCGATAACATCATTCAAGCACATGAGGTGGTGCACTCTCTGACTAGCAATAGGAAGGTTGGAATGATCATGCAATTGGACATAGCCAAAGCTTGTGATAAGTTGAATTGGACCTATATCAGGAAAGTTCTTATTGCTTTTGGGTTTGATCACAACTGGGTTAGATGGGTCATGGCCCTGGTTACTTCTTCCAGCTTTTCAATTTTGGTTAATGGTTCTCCCTCGGAGACTTTTATTCCTTCAAGAGGCCTCAGGTAAGGAGACCCGCTCTCTCCCTTTCTCTTCATCCTCATGATGAAAAGACTGGGTCGGTCTATCAAGCATGAAAAAGAAGTTGGTAAGATTAAAGGTCTCCAGCTTTTTGACAATGGACAGGCCTTGACTCATCAACAATTTGTTGATGATACCATGCTGCAGGGAATCCCCACGGCCAAATAAGCTCTTGCGTATAAACAAATACTAAGTGACTTTGCCATGGCTTCAGGTATGGAAGTTAATCTCTCCAAATATAAGATTTTTTTCTTTAATACTAATATTGCTATTCAGAGGAATATCTCCAGAATTCTGGGCTTTCAAAGAGATATCCTCCCATCAAAATATTTGGGAGTTCCTCTTACTGCTAAACCTTTGCACAAGAGCATTTGGGAGCCGGTGATTAATAAGATGCAAGATAAAATCAGGAAATGGACTATTACATCTTTAAACTTGGCTAGTAGGTTGGTGCTCACAAAGTCTGTTCTTCAATAAATCTCAGTTTTCATGCTATTAGCACTCCCAGCACCAAAACGAGTCTTGCAACAATTCAGATCCATACAAAGAGACTTTCTTTGGGGTAAGGGGGAGGAAAGAAAGAAATGGGCCTTGGTTGCCTGGGATAAAATCTGCAAACCTAAAAACCATTGGGGACTTGGATTGGATAATCTCGAGATTCTTAGCAAGGTTTTAGGGGAAAAATTATGGTGGCGCTGGGTCAAAGATCCAAAGGCTCAGTGGGCTAGTATCTGGAAAGAAAAAAATGCCAACACTTGGCAAAATAGTGATCACATAAGGATGTCTCGAAGTATAAAGGGCTCACACATCTGGAATAAGACCTGGGAGAATAGAGGATTAGTATAAAAAAACAGCTTTTGGGAAATCAAAGATGGAAATCTCGCTTTATTTTGGGAGGATAAATGGCAACAAGAACCTATATTGTTAACAGATGACTTTTTGGATTTCAAGAATGAGACAGAAACCAAAGGGCTATCTAAGGTAAAATATTTTTGGGATCAAACCAACAGTGCAGGAAAATGGAGAACCTGGAGGAACATTAATTACAGGGATGACACCCCCTTGAAAGAAAAAGCAAATGAGCTTATGAAATTGTTGGAACAAAGGAAGATATTAGTGATAGGAGTGCATGACCAACTTAAATGGGGCACCAATAATGAGGGCTCCTTTAATCTTAAGGAGGCAAAACACATGCTCCTTGAGCTAGACTCCCATGTTCTGGATAGGATTTGGAAGAACCTATGGAGGCATCAAGGCTAGATGAAGATCAAACTTTTCATGTGGCTCATTTATCATACGAAAATTTTGACTTTGGATAACATAAGGAAGAGGGGTGTTCTGGGGCCTTCCAGATGCTAGCTCTGTGAAGCCCAAGAGGAAACAATGGAGCACCTTCTCAATACTTGTAGTTTCACCTCCTGGTTGTGGGATTCTTTTGCTTCTATTTTCCAACAGACCGACAGGGACCAAGAGAGTATTATCAATACCCTAATCAATTGGAGACGTAACTTTTCAGATAATGAATTTCTAGGCACTTCTTGGGCTCTTACGCTAGGCTTCATTATATGGAATGTCTGGAAAGAAAGGAACAAAAGAATCTTCAAGAATGAAAAAAGTCCCTCCCAACGCCTTTTTGAGTAGATATTAAATCAGATTAAGGAGACGGTTTGCACTATTGTGCGGAATCCCCCTAAGAACCCACCTTCAGAGGCCGAATTGAGGATTCTTGGTTAGCTAGGTATGCAGGGGCTCATTCCTTAGAGTAGATATTAAATCAGATTAAGGAGATGGTTTGCACTATTGTGCGGAATCCCCCTAAGAACCCACCTTCAGAGGCCGAATTGAGGATTCTTCGTTAGCTAGGTATGCAGGGGCTCATTCCTTAGGACTTGGATAGGAAGGTAATGAAAATGGATAATAAGCAGGATTTCTGGCACCCTCCCCCTTAGGGTTTTTTGAAATACAATATTGATAGGGCTTCAAAAGGCAACCCGAGAATTACTAGCTTTGGAGGGGCATTAAGGGATGAAAATGGCAACATTCTTTTCATCTTCCATTGCCATTTAGGAAGAGCCACTAACAATATGGTGGAACTTATGGCTATGGGATAATGTATAGATTTCATGAAGCAGGATAACCGCCAAAATGTGATTATCGAAGCTAATTCTGAGCTAATTATTAACTTGGTCAAGAGAATCAGCTATGGCACGGTGCCAGAAAAAGTCTCTAAACACTGGAGGCTGATCCAAGTTTTTCAACAAATTCAGCTTCACCTCCAGTGCCTTCGCACAGTTAGTTTTAATCATGTGCGAAGAACAACCAATAAATTGGCAGATATTTTGGCCAATCAAGGAGTGATTTGTACCAAGGGCAGGGTCACAATGGAGTGGCAAGAAATGCCTTAGAATATATTAAAGGTGTATTGTCACGACCAAGCTGATGAAGATAGGATGGTGTTTCGAAACAGAGCCATGGAGGCGGGGTCTAGATGATGCGGTTTCATTTTGTTTCGCTGCTTTTTTCACAGTCTGGTTTTAGCAGAAGGCAGATCACTATTGGCCTCCGCATCCCAGGTAAATATAGATACAAATGCTTCATATGGAAGCTTCTCGGAAGACTCGGGTTAACGAAGGGTTGGCCGGATGGTTGGCATAGAAGGATTAGTGCAAGGGGCTAGAATCCAGGCTTTCTTGGCGGTCGTAATACCCCCGGTTCTCTTTCAATGGACAAATTACCGCTCTCAAGGCGGTATATGGTTTATCGCATGCATTTTAAGAGGAAAGTGGTTTTGCCGAAATGGGAGCGATTCCATTCATCAAGCTACACGTGGCCAAGGGGAGGGACTGAATACTACCCTAATCACGCACTAATGTTTGGTGCTTTAGACCCGTGTGATATGAGCCTAGGCCGTCGGATTAAAAAAGGTGGATCTACAGTCTGGAATGATTGTGCATGTAGGTGTGTCCAAGGGGTTAAGCGTCGCGCTTCTAGGTACCGCGATATCTTCCACTACTGTTGGATCGGGAGAGGAGATTGGACGGTTGAGATTAAAGATGCAAGTCAGGACGAGGAATATATCCCGTACTTGTTTAGTTTCATGGCGGGAAACGATGACTTTAGCACGTTCAACAAGTTCGTGGGTTATTTCCCTAGGTGGACCCGTTATCCTTGCAGATTGGTACCCTTTTTCTCTTCGCGTCAGATCTTAAATGTAAAATAGGTGCTTGGCGCCAGCCCGAATTGAATCTCATCCATTGGATTTCGGCGGGATGATCGAACGGTCTTTACTTTTTCTGTCTTTTGAAAGTTCTGAGGTTTTGTAGGTAGGGTTCGAGGTTTCAGCCTTTAGCTTGATGCCCTTGGCCCATAGTTCCTCATGGGCTCTTGTATTTCATGTAATTTATTTTCCATATTATTGAAATAGAAGGTACGACTCTGCCTCAACAAAAAAAAAAGACATAACTACTTTGGAGATAAAAGTCACCTTTGATTTATGCATGGTACTATGAATATTCTATAATATTCTATGACAGTTTAATCCATATCATCCACCTAATAGTTAATGATAATTAAATTAAAATTCTAAAAACTCTATTCCAAAATAGACACGCTTATCTACTTAATTGATAGTATTCATACTATTATTAACATTAATAATAGTACAAGAAATATTCTTAATATTATTAATAACAACACTATTAATAGTACTAATAATAAAATTAATAGTATTATAACTATAATAATAATATTAAAATATTAATAATAATGTTAAAAGTATTAATAATAAAATTGATAGTATTATAACTATTGTTAATAATAGTAGTGCTAATAATAATAAAATATAATATAGCAATAATAATAATAGAAGAAAATAATAAAATAGATAAAGTAGTTCCCTGATGGGGTGAAAAATATCATTGAAGTGTGGGAGGGGATGACTCCACTACCATCATCCCCCTCACTCGAGGGGGAGACATCATGGTCCCAACCACGACATGACACACACTCATTACCTTGATGATCCACGATAGACTCAACATCATTACCTATTAATGAACTTCAGTTGGCATTCGAGAGAACTATCTTGATGATAGCATGGTGAGTTATAATCTCGGCTAGTGAAAGAATACCATTCTCGTCCTTATCGAGTTGTGCTCATACCTTTCACTCTGGTAATTTCCTCTATACAGACCTAGTTTATGCTCCTACATTGTTGTTTCCTTTTTATTGAGGGGACATGATCAGGTCCTCCTGACTTGACCTTCCCATCGAGGTTGGTATTTGGCTCTTTCCTAATAAGAAAAATGGAATTTTAAAGATTCTAAGCAAGGTGGTTGTTGGGTTGTGTTTAGGTAATCTAGAGAGGAGGTGTGTTTCTCTAGGCATGGAGCACCCTTGTAATTTTTATGCTACCTAGAAAGGCTACCAAGTCCTTACACCCCATCTATCCTGGTGGCCACACTCAAGAATGGATTGGAACTCAGGTATTTCGATGAACTAATTCTATTTGCATTAAATTTTACATATATTAAGGTTGTTAGATTTAGATGTCAGTGGAAATTTCCTCATTTTCGAAACATATCCTAGTTTTGTATGGGGGAAAGCTCGCTCTTGGCTCTATGTCACCTCTGGATAGTTTTCCACCTTCCTTATTTGTGTATTGTTATTTTCTCTAGTTTGAATTCTAAGCCTTTGAAGGTTAGATTTTACCTAACTTGAGTTGCTCTTCCTCTATTTTCACTACCTTCGGAAGGTTCTTTCTCTCTCTTCTATTTTCTTACTATTATCTCCCTTGTTTGAACTCTCATAGACCCCTCACTTCCTTGTCTCTTGTTCACCGCACCTTTAGGGAATCTTCCTGTGTATCCACCCTCTCATGGTCACCTTCACTCCTCCTTGCCCCCTCTACCATTCCATGATAAAGAGCTTGGAGTTGTCATGGTTCCTCCAACAAAGTGGAAGGGAGCACAAGAGCTTATATTCATGCTCATAATGTTGCCTGTCACTATCAAATCCATATTCATAAGAATATTCAACAAGAAATTGATCATGCATCAACAAAGGTTCTTGCAAATGGGGATAAACTTACTGATGCAGAGGTATTAGCATTACTGCCTGAATGGTTCCCTCATCCGGCTCACACCCGAGCACACAAAAGCTAGTACCTATGCACAATTGATATTTATAGGAACATCAAGGTACTTCTCATCAAAGTTATTATTGTGTGTAATGAGACTAAAAGAGAAATCCTATTGCATTTGGATGAGCTCCAAATTAAGCACATAGATATGGGCCTCAAGCATAGGGATATAGCTCTCAGGCTAGCTTGGATCAAAACCATTATGAATCATGGAAAAGGTATAGCTTTTCCATGAACCCCAACTAAGCCCATTGAAATCTCCACCTCTTCTTGAATAACTCTCGTGGCCTACAGTCTTGCTGGTTTAATTTCCAATTTAGGAAGTTATATGTTATCAATATAAAGTTTTGGGAAGCCATTTTTTTTGTTTATGATCGGAATTTTAATGTATATGTTATCAATAATATAGATATTAGTATACTTATCAACAATTGGTTCAACTAGTGCTCGTTTTTTGTTAAGATTTGGACAAAAAATCTCTTTTTTGGGGCCAATGGTCTCATTTCCTTAGTGGTAAGCCAATGCAGTAAAGGATTGGTTATCGATGTAATATTTTCATTGAGTCATAAAAGTTGCTTAATTTAAAATAAAAGGATAAAGTAGTAATAGTAGTAAATAATACTAAATTGATATGGTAGAATAGTACAATAATAGTACCAATGGTATAAAATACAAAAGTATACAAGCGGGAAATAGTCAAGTAGACAAATAAAGGAGAAAGACACCAAACCAAATTATTTGGCAAATATGAATCAACACAAGAAAGGGAAACAAGGGAAAAGAAATCGCTGACAAGAGGAGAGAAAAAACTAAGAGTTAAAACAAGCACAAAGAAAAAAAGAAACAATAAGAAAAATCAAGGCCATAAAGAAGAAAGAAAGAAAAGGGACACAAAGAACAAGAAGAAAATAAAACCCTAAAGGAAAGAAAAACAAGAGGACAAGCACCAAAAACTAAAAGCAAGAAAAAAAATGAGAAAGGCAAAAGGAAGAACCAAAAAAGGAGCCAAGCAAAGAAGGATAAGATTAGGGAACTAATCATTCATATGCTAAGGAGAAACTGAGCAACTGTGGTGCTTTCATCTTTGTCATTGAAATTCATTACACTCTCAAACTAAATGGCTTGGTTTGTTATATGGCATGGTGCATTATCTATATGATTGTATTGAATCAATTGCAAGTAATGAACCTCCAAGAAACCCTACTTATAGTGTAAGGAGCCACCCTAGTACTCTCACAATTTCTTAGGATGTGCTAACCCATGGACCACTTTCCGAGCTTTCATTTAAGTCTATAAGTTTTACACATATTAAAAAGGAACATTGTTAATTTTTTTCCCCTTCCAATTCTTTCAAATTAGAAATAAAAGCTCCATCCTAACAAGCTACCATGATGAAAGGAATTATTTTACACACTAGAGCTTATCATCAAGAAGAGTATACTTCTAGGTTATGGATGCGAGGAGGAGGTAACCATAGAAGTTTGAGGTCCAAATCCACACTAACTTAGTACAATGGCAAAACTAGAACAAATGCTTGAATATTTCATATTTATCGTAGAAAAAGCATTTAGGCTAGGAAACTCAAATATAATCAAGGCATTTGCCAATAGGAAGGCTACCGAGAAGCAAGTACAAAGCAAACACAATTCTTTTTGTGTTTAATAAAATCTTTCCACATTCTATATAACTAAAAAAACTAGGAAGACTATTTAGAGGCCACCCTTTGGAGTTTGTTTAACATGACATCATTGATAACCCCAGGGTTGAATCACCGTTACCCATAACAAGGCTTGTATTTCTTAAACCTTTTGAGTGATTCCACCCTCGATCTTTCCACCAAGTAGTTGGATTGGGCATGCCTAACTTAGAAATAATTCATCTAAGACTAATGTTTGAATTTTCTCAATGTGTATTCCTAAAAGATATCACTTCTTTCACAATGTTCTTTTTCAAATAGAGCCTTCATTGAGACCAAGCTATTTCTTTCAAGGACTTATCTTCATATTGGATTAGAGGAGACTACTAGATGCAATGATCATGAAAGGAAAATTTTTATACAAAATGAGTCATTTTTCTTGGAAAGGTGATGTTTAATAGCCTCTAAGGCCTTCTAAATACTTTGACCTACAAAGGTACCTTGGATTTGGACTTTTGTGAGAGTTCAAAACAACAAGGTATAATTTTGGATTTAAGAGATTTGTGGTTTGTATCTTTTGAATCAGTGACTCGAGCATCCACAGTATGAACATTTTTATACCAACGTTTCAAATCCCAAATGGGATACATCATCAGGATTTTAGAATGATAATAAAAGAAGAGCTTCTTAGGGAATAAATAATAATGAGGAAAACTTTTTAGGGAACCACAAACTGTTGGCTTGGACTAATAATTTTATCTTATTTTATTTTAATTTAAAAATTACTTTTATTTT
>APFE030478762.1:11863-84446 GCA_000404065.3 Pinus taeda
AGAGGCAAGTGTCAAATGGGCAGTTTCTAGAAGATTCTCTGGGTTTCCACCTAGCCAACTGCCTCTGCCATTTGTCTGCTCTCACTCATCACACCCTACAGAAGGGATTTTCAGTATGCATCACACTTTTTTCACGTAGAAGGTGAGATGCATCGCACCCTTAGCACTGAGCAGTCTATATGGTCCAGTTTTGACCAGTTCTGAGTGGTTTTGCAAGGAGAACTTCTAGGAGATGATGTAATCAACTGACCTTGTTCCTTTAGGGTATGAAACAACACTTTTAGGGGCTTAGAAGCCATTGGTTTATGGACATATGAGATTGGGGTTGCAGTGCCCAAATATGTCTATAACAGTTTCCCCCTAAAGCATGACATCATAAATCTTCTGATGTTGGGTGAAATGCTTTATCATAAGGATCTGAGGTTTTTCGAACTGGAAGGTGACCTGTAATAAGATATAATACAATACATTATCTTCATAATATTTTCATGATCTAGGTGAGGTGGGCATTCCCATGCTTAGATTTATAAATTCATTTTCATGTACATATGATAGACAACCGTCTGTGTGACAGATTGATGATTCTGGTAGAGCCATCATCATTTGGCTTGGATGATTATTTGTGCAGCTATGACGTACATTTGATGTCTTTATTTTCCTAAATATATTGTAGCTCAGATGGATGAAACTATATCCGGGGTCTTCAAACTCGTTCAATCTTTGCCTGCTGTACAAGTCGATCCATGTGAAAATATGTTCTGATGTCGAACATGGAAAGACATCGCCTGATTACTAGCCAATGATGTAAGTTGTTAACAGGCACTAGAGGAATCACCGATAATGATAATGACCCTCAAAGTACTGTAGCACAATTCATGTGGTGCGAATACATGAGTCAATGTCGAACACCACGCAAAATCTTTTGATCGAAGGCCATTGATGTAAACCTGTCGCTGGAAGTGAGAAACTTTCCATTGAGGCATGTAAGCTTCAAAGTACTGAAAGGGTTGTTCCTAAGTCATCTTCTTGGATAATGAGCTGATGTCGACAAGAAGTGACCCATCGTAGGAGGGCCTTAATGAATCCCACATCTACGACACAAAATGGAGCAAATGATTTTGTGGAGGTGATTTGATGATACAAGATTCAGGGTGGCGGTCATGAAAGAATGAAGCATGAAGGCATTGCAGCATATGATATGTTAGCTGGGTCGGTGAATTCTTTGAGCGACTTCTCTTGAACATATCAGTGACACTGAAATGGATTGGTAGCGTAAACCCCAACAACGGATGGTATGGAAGACCAATGGTGATGTGACTGGTGAATGGAATAACCTAACTCGACTCAATCATGGTGATGGAGTGAAAGTGTCATGTTCAAGAGCGACCTGCTATCAATGAATTTCTTCAAGTTTTCTTCCCAATTTTTTCCCAGTCATTGCTGACCAGTACCTCTTTATTTTTGTCAAGCTTGAGGAGGATAAAATATGCTTGCTCTATAATTTTCCCTTTGGGCAAACTTTTCGCTATGTTTTAGCCAGCCTAATGACAATGAAACTCACTCTTGTCTATAATGGACAAGTTTGTTGCTATCGTTTTAACGAGTTTAACAACAAAGATAACTCAGCCCTTTTCAATTTTAGAGAGTCTGAAAAGAGACAGAAAGGAAACTCCAGTAATCCTTTTTCGTAGTATAATCCCTTAAGTTCGAAAAAGTATAAAATAATACGAAAGGGATGACTTTTCTGATCACTTTAATGAGCCGAAAAAGACAAGTGCTCGATCTTTTCACATAATGATCCCTCAGGTCCAAAAAGATTAAAATACAAGAGGGATGACACTTCCAATCACTTTAACGAGTTGGGGAGGCCAATTGCTCAACAATATTTTTATAGTTTACGAGTCTAAAAAGAGCTTAAAAGAGACTCATCTTTGAGGAACGAATTATATTTTCAAGTAGTAGTTGGTTCCATGTAAGGTTTGGAACTTTTCAATCACGACAATGTAAAGAAAATGGCTAATAGAATCACTCTTCGTAGTTGTTCCTCAAAAGGGTAAACAATCAAGTGGAGGCAAATGATCAGCTAAATAGTGAAGGTGATGGTAAGAACATGACCAAGGCTCAAAAGTTGATAGTAATGTGATCACAAAGGTTATTTACCGAAAGTGGGTTCATTTTTTAATGAGCTTAAACTCCGGGGGAACATATGCTCATAGCTAGGTTTATTTTTTAACGAGCTTGAACATTGCGGAAACATTGCTCATGCCAATTGTATAATAAGGATGTCTCTCATCAGTAGGTTCATTTTTTAGGGAGCTTGCCCCATTCACAACTTTGCTCTGGAGCCTTTTTTATGCAAGCTAGGAATAACCTACCTACAAGGTTAAAGGGTTGAGAGCCTACAAACTACAAAAATAAAAGGTCGCTTTTCACTTGTATGCAAAAGGTTTGCATGGCCCTAGGTATAAAGAGAGGTAGAGTTTCCAGGTTACCATACGGAAGTTCTTGCATTAGCAAGATTGTTCCATCCGCATTTGTAGACAAAACACTTCCTTGACTCTGTCCATCGAAATAGACAAAGGTGAATGGTGTCAGTTCCAATCACATAACCTTTTGATGAGGGAATATTATTCCATTCTAATCCCATTTTCCTAAATGGACGGGTGTGTCAGACTAGTCATATATCCTACGCGGAAACCTACCTTATATCTGGGGTTTTCCTGCTGAAGTACACTAGGGCACATGCCCCCTGGGTTTAGTCACATTCACCGAATCACTCGCGCTCATCAGGTGGATGGACTGGAGATTGATGAGACATTACTTGTGCAAAAAGACCAGTTAGGGATGGAACTTGACTAGTAGCTGTGTTTGAAGCAGGGAATGAAATCTGGTCTATGAGTTGGACCACTCTGCCTTCATACGAGAAACACATCACTCGAAAGAGTGAGGAAACAATGGCTCCCATGCTATAAATGTAGTCACGCCCAAGGAGTAGATCGTAATCTAATGGCCCTTGGAATACCATCTCATTCAGATAAACAGTTTTCCTTCTCAAAGTTATAGGCAAATTTGGAAGGATCCCTAATGGTCGACTAGTTCCTTTGTTGAAGCCTGACAGATTTTGAATCTCAGGCAGAAGTGATGGCTAACCAAGCATGTTCCAAGCAATGGAGGAAATGATACTCAGGGAAGCCCCTTCATCTATGATAGTACCAACCATGATCATTCTGTAAGATTGTACTATGATTTGGAATGGTACATTAGATGGTAGGCGGGCTCTCCCTAGTAGATTCCAATCAAAGGAAATGGCCAGATTTCTTGGAGAAGGGACCAAATAGATGGTTGGATGAATCTCTGACGAACTTCCTTCTTGCAGTAAAGGAATGGGTAGATTGCCCCAAGTTTCATCGGATTCTATGTTAACAAAAATAATTTGAATGGTGTCGTTCTCATTCTCTTTGGTGACTATATCATCTGAAGGTGGACCTTCTAAAGAGAAGATTGGGCTGACTGCCGTCTCAACCTATTGAATTTGGTCCTGTGTGGACTCACAACAAAGGTGTGTCAGTTAGATTTTCAACTAGTGATGGACTCGGTAAGAGTTTCTTATATCTAGGAGGAAACCGTAGCGGTGAAGCAGGATGGTTATACAAGACTCTTTTAGCTTCGTCTAGGAAGGGACAATGGTGGAGGGCATGATCACCTTCACACAGTCTACAAGGAAATTTAGATCTTCCTTTTTGTCCATTGACTTCATTTTCACTAGTTGATGGTGTACTTTCAACATGATCGTCAGAGGTTGAGGACACCAGATTGTGTAACTAGGGAGACCAGTCCCTTGAGATCCATGGGATGCAAGGACAATCTCGATGATAGTGGTCTCCTTTGAAAATGACACATGGAGATTTAGGTTTGGATGGTGCAGTGTGTGGATTTTCACCAGATGATGCATGGTTACCCTCTTTTTCCATTGGTTTCTTCTTCTTCTCCTCCTTCCCTTTCTTCTTCTTCTCAGTTACTTGGTTTTTAGTTTTGCTAGCTTCACCAAGCGAAGAGGAAGAAGGAGAGGGAGAAACAAATGGATTAGAAGGTTGGGGGGTAACTCTAGTATCATCTGGTTGCTGATTTGATTGCTCAGGAATCACGGTGTTTTGAATGATAGAGGTCGAGAAAAGCCATACTGGTAGGCCAATTGTAAGTCCTGGAAGGGACAATGTAGCCATATGAGGTGCACCAACATCTCCACAAGAGGAGAAGGGACTAGGATTCCCCTCAAAGGGAAATCCTTGATTGGTGGAATCCATTTTCTCAACCTAACACCAACGAGGGAACAATTATGTTATTCCAATTAGAATAAATTTTATGACACTTTGACACAACTTGCTTTTTCAATTTTTAAGAGTCAATAAAAAGCTAAAAATGACTCTAGTCGCCTTCGATTTTTAATGACCCTGAAGTGATAAGTGCTCAGATGGGCCTTTTCTTATAAGGAGTCTAAAAAGGAATGAAAGTGACTACTCTGGAAATCTAGACAGAGGGATTACCAAACCAATCGCAAAAATGCAAAATAATTTTTAAGGTACGGCAGTCAATCTTCTCGAATGATGTGTTCAGTGCATTGTGATCGATAGGGCGATAGACACGACTTCCTAAGGATAAAGAGTATAGCTTATTGTGGTCTCCCAATATACACTCGACGGTACGTGGGAGCACAAGTCCGTACTGGCACTTATCGTATCAAAGAGGAGGAATCACACAACCTACAATGAAAATGATAGTTACCAAGCTTTACGACGCCAGAATATGTCTCTAGCCTAGACTTCCAGATGTTGTGCATTAGGTTCCAAAGCATTTTTATGTTCATTGAGGTTTATTTTACAGTTGATCTTTCTTAAGAAGTTTTCCTTTAAGGTTCACTGCGTGATGTAGATATACAATTGCTAAATATGAAATCTATGATGATAAACAGTTGTTTACTTTCTTTTGAAATGAAAATCCTAGCTACTAAGGAAAGAGAAGTAAAATCCTTTCAACATAGAGCAGAGAGAACACATTAAGATGCACTGTCCTAAATCAATTTCCGCTTGTAGTCTAAATGCAAATGCACATGCATGTATTTGTTTTCCAGTTTCCTTAATGTGAGAATGACAAAAAGAAAACTAAGTACAGATCTGAACTATCTTTTCTCAAAGTGACACTTTAGCAATTTCTTGTTCAAAAACGAAAGGAAGACTAAGACGACCCTTTCAGTTTCCAATTGAAAACTGCTTTCAACACTTCAAAGAATTGATGATTCAAATCAAATACAATGGAAAAATTTTAATTGACTATCTACAAGAGGAAGACTTTATGACACTCTTTTCTTTGACTGAAAACGACACTTGCGACACTTTCAAATCAAAAGATGATGGTTCGATTAAGCTACTGTTTGCAAAGGAGAACTGTAAATGATGAAAAATACATAACAACATAATGATTAAAAATACATAAAAACTTTCACATTTCTTTATCAATGGAGGCTGAATAATGCAAAGGAAAAGAGTTTCAATAGTGATATACTGATCATAGACAACAAAACTACTGAATAAAGATGAATACAATGAAGAGAAAACCAAAATATGGGGGCAGAAACACTCTCACTCAAAGATTGCACCTGTAACACAGGCAAATAGGGATGCATTTCACCTGAAACACACGGGAGGTGTGATGCATCCAGGTTGCCAATGGGAGACAGTGCGATGGTCCAAGGATGAGATTGAGCTTGGTTTTTGCTCACAGTTTGCAGCGAAGTTCAGGGGTTTAGGCTGAGCTTATGACAGGTAGTAAACACAAAGTATAGGGGATGATCTAATGAGGTTATTTGAGCTATCACCAGGGCACTTAGAATGTTTGCAAGTTAGATGTTCAATCCATAAACTAACCTGGAGATTGACTAAAGCAGCATTGATCTACTTTGCAGTTGCATAGAAAAAGTAGTTTGAAGGCTAGCTGGCTTAACTTCAGGCTCCTTCTATAGTTTATAAAGCAAACAACAGTGACTAACAATAAAACTATTCGTTCCCCAGCGGAGTCACCATTTTGTTACTAGGAAAACTAGTGTCCATTCAGAGTTGCTAGCCCCACTAAGACGGGTAGCTATCTTAGAAACAAACAAACTAAAGTTACTTGTGTTTTCCTTTATGAGAGATAGATGAGAGAGAATCAGAGAATACCAACCTCAGTCTTTTACTTGGCTCCTTGCTTGTTTCCTTCCTCCTTTGGCAGAGCTTTGCCACTCCTTCTTTATTTATCCCGCTTCAAAGAACACTTGTAGAGTCAAAGCAGCATAATACCATCAAAGCATAGAGATCTATAACCATAAACAATATAGGATCAGATGTATATTAACCATACAAATGCATATATCAATACAAGATTCAGAGATATACAAGAATATGGAGGAAAAATCAAATAGCTTTATTGATAGAAGTAGTAGAAGAGAGGATTACAACCCATTGGTCTGACCCAATGCCATCCTCCTGTTTAGTCAATTTAGTATGTCCTAAATTGCTACATTAATTATCAATCTAGGAGTCATTCCTTCCTCCTGCCTTAAAATACGTTTGCATGAGTAATGGATTGACGAAGGTGAAACGACTGTGTTAGCGAGGAATGGAAAAGGTTTATGGAGAAAAACCAGAAGTTGTAGATGGAAGAATAGAGAATAGGTAGCGAGAATGAGTTCACGGAGTGCAGGTTTATGTGAACAGGGCAAATACAACTCCAATGGAACAGTGTGGAATAGAGTGAGGTATGGAAATAGAGTGAGCCCAACAGAGCTTTGAATTAGACGGCTGCGGAATAGACATTAGCATGTTCACAAAATGGCTACGGAATTTGTGTGGCAGGAAAGAGCTGTGATCAAATCGATTACGTCCCCATAATTACCCGGTTTAATAGGTGGAGTGTCAAAGTACAGTCAAACACGAGTTAAATTCGGAGACGGATCATGAGGCCATTAAAAATTAATGCAAGATTTGTGGTGGAATTATGTAAAGGCTATGGAGTGGTTATGAAAGCTATCAAGGCGAATCATTACATATAATGAAGCCAGTGGTTTCATAACTATATAAAATTGTGCTTTAAAATGCTATTTGAAATGAACTTTGCTCATACCTTAGAACTTTACCACTTCCGTCCACTCACCTTTGATTGGCTACTTCCTGTTGGTGCTTTTAGGTGCTTTATATCTTCAAAATATTTCCTTTGTCATACCTACATTTGGTTCTTATTATTATTTGGCTAACATCTGACTGTCAATGTTGAATAACAGAGTGTTAGCTGCGAAATCAACAATCAGCTGCGGAATCAGTTTTTAGCTGTAGAAACAGGATTCAGCTGCGGAAACTGACACAATGATCATATGACTAAATGGAGATGGATGAATGATGACTGAGTGGATAAAAAATGGTCATGAAAGGACTTTTATTGATGGAATATGATGATAAAATGAAATGAGATGAGAGTGAAGTGAAGTGAAATGAAGTGAAGTGACAAGAAGCTATGAAATGAGAAAGATAATTTTTTTTTGGAAAATATAGGGCATTAGAAGGTTCTGATTTTCGCTCTATATTTTCTATATAATACTGCCAATCAGTGATTGTTTTTCAGGCTTATACTTTTTATTATTTTATATAAAACAGAAAAGGACAAGGACTAGGTTGGTGGAGAAGAAGGATTCTTCTTCACCAGCCTTATTGTAGAATTATCCTGAAAGATTTTGACAAATTCCTCCTTTGAGAGTGGCTTATGATAGATCTTTAATCGATGACCATTCACAATAAGAGGAGTTTGATATTCATCAATGGTTTTGATTCTTATTGCTCCATTGCTAAAGACTTTGTCAATCTCATATGGCCCAAGCCAATGAGTCTGAAATTTACCTTTGAAATCTTTGGACTTGGAATCAAATAGCAATGCCCAGTCCCCTTCTTGAAACTTTTTCTCCTTGATGTATTTGTCATGCCACTTAGCTCTTTGATATTGAACTAGATCAATTCTTAGGATTGCCTCTTGTCTGATCTCATCTAGTTCATTCAACTACTCCATTCTATGCTTTTGGGCTTCAGATAGATCCATTCCCAACTGAACTGCCATCTTGAAGGTTTTAACTTGGAACTCAATGGGGAGCAGGACTTCTTTCCCATAAACAAGCTCATAGGGAGAATGTCCTGTTGTATTCCTCCATGTAGTTCTTTAGGCCCATAAGGCTTCGAGAAGCCTTTCTATCCTATCTCTTCTGTGCAAATGAACAGTCTTGGTAATGATGCCTTCAATAACTTTGTTTGTAGATTCTACTTGACCATTTGCTTGCAGATGGTAAGGAGTAGATTTTCTGTGCTTGACCTTGTATTCTTCCATCAGCTTCTCCACCAATTTGGATGTGAATTGACCTCCCTGATCTGTCACAATTTCTCTTGGAACACCAAAGCGAGTAAAAATATCCTCGTAAAGAAAACTAACAACTGAATGGTCAGTAGCAGAAAATAATTCTTTGGCTTCTACCCATTTAGTGACATAATCAGTACATACCAATATATACTTTCTTTGTTTAGATGGTGGGTTAATAGGTCCAATGAAGTCTAAAACCAATTTTTCAAAGGGTTTGATGAGTACCTGTGGCTGCAATGGCATTTCATTTAAGAGGGTAGGTTTCCCTACTCTTTGGCAGTTGTCATAGCTTTTGACATATTGTTTTGCATCTTTGAAGAGGGATGGCCAATCATATCCTAAAGAGAGGATCTTATAGGCTATCCTTCTGTCAGAAAATTTTTCACTACATGGTTCATCATGACATGCTTTGAGGATATCAGGAATTTCATCTTCCCTATCACATCTTTTGATCACAAGATCTGGCCCTATTTTAAACAATTCGTTAGAAATCCATGAATATTTTGAACTCTCTTGAATAATATTTCTTTTTTCACCTGGAAATAAATGTGGAGGTAGTTGCCCTGTAACGAAATAGTTAGTTATATCTGCATACCAAGGGGTCTTAGTAGTTACTGTTGTTAGAGTCGATCTGGTCAGTCCTCCCTCAGAGATCAGAATTCTTTATGCATTTCATGTTTAGGTGTCTCGCTCCATTCACCCAGCTGTGTTCCGCTATGGGCATGCCATAATATGACGAAGAAGGTCATGCTAGTCAGTCCCCCTCATGTCTGGCTCCTACTGGCTCAGGTCTTTTGTCAATAATCATCAAAGTCCATGACAGTTAAGGTCTGGTCCTTTAAAGGACAAAAGTCATTTTCTATGTTTAGGTCTAGGAATTCATCAATTTGGTCTTTGAAACATGTCCAGTAAAGCCATGCAGGCTAGAGTGAGGCCCTTACATAGTTATGGTTCAGAGAGCTTCATTGTCATGTGGATAGACTTTGACTCTTCTTCAAAACTCTATTTTGAAGAAAAGTCAAACAGTGTCATTTATGACAAAATTTTCCAAAACAGTCGCCAGTTGATTTTTTCAGATGCAGTCATGGTTTCCATGGCCAAATGTCCTATCATGCAATCCCTGCAAAGAGTGCCAAAAATTTCATCATTTGAGCCAGAATTTCAAAGGGAAAGTGAAAATCAGTGTGTTTTAAAGTCAGTGAAAAAGTGCCAATACATAACATTAGAAAAATGGGTTTTTGAAGTGGCAAAAATTAAACCCATCTCTTCCAAGGCTATATATACAAATTTTTATCAAAACCAAAAGCATTGTGCTATTACAAACCTTGGAGAAGCGTAGTAAAGGTGTGAGTGTGCATTTGTGAGCATTTGAGTGAGTTGGAGGTGGTTTTAGAGGGCGCAGCGCATATACCCAGGAGCGCGGCGCACACGCAGCCTGCCCACAGTTCAATTTTTCTAAGGGCGCGGCACACTGGGCTTTGCACATGGCACACACAGACAAGGACCAAAACTAGTGCCCAAACACTTCCAAATTTTGGTGAAGCACACCAAATTGAGAGGTAAGCCTTATGACATTCCTTGCTCATCAAATTTTGTCAATGATATGGTGTTTGTAGAGGTGTTTGAATGCCATCAAAATGCATAAAATCAACCATAAGAAATCACCAAGAAAATGATGGCTAGGGCTGTTAAAATGTGTTGTTAGTGCCAAGGTTTCACTCCACTCACCTTTTTCCCCTCACCTATCATTTTTCCCATCCTCCCTTTATCATTTTTCCTAAAACCCTTGCCCTAAATTACTACCAAACCCTCTCCCCTATCCCTCCACTATGTGGTCAACACAAAACCCCAAACCCTACCCCATCAACACAATACCCAAACTCCTCCCAAGTCCCTAACAAATTTCTCCCTGTTTCATTGTTCCCCTTGGTAACAGATATTACAAAGGCACCCAGCCTCACACCATCATCAAAGGGTAGCCTAATCAAAGTCCATACTGTAGTTATGACATCACAACATTCGTCAGAGTATGAGATGGAGACACAAAGTGACTCATCCTCAAAAGAGCAAGCTCTCAGGAGGCATCACAAGAGTGGCAAACATGTCAGGGATGAGCCCACCACCCTCGCTGAATTACAAGCATGCCCTCTTGCCATGTCATGTTTCCAGCACCTATCATGTGTTGAATTTTGTCAAAGGGTGGCAAATGTTAGAGTTCATCATGAGTTGGCCCGTTTATTTGTGCTTCATATACATGGAGGTCAGTCTATCTTGGCCAGGGTCACTTTCACATTGACACCCGAAGCTATATCAGTGGCAGCAGGTATACCAAATGTTGGAGAACAGTGGCATAAGAAGAAGAAGGTGGATAGGCAACACTATGAGCCTTACATCAAGTCCAGATTCTTGAATGAGCTCACAAGAGTCTTTCCCTTAAGATACTTGAAAGATGAGTATGCTCCACTAATGAGATTGATCATGAAATACTTCAGCTGTGAGGGGAGGTTCTCTCGACTATATGCCTATCACATCCTCTTGCTCATGCACTTTATGAGGGTGAGGATGATGAACCTCCCATTTTTCATATGCAGGAACATAGAGAGGATGAACACCTTCATGCTACATAAGACCCCTCAGCAGCAGCTTAACAATGTGTTTCACTTTGCTCTTATCCGAATTTTGGTAGATCATCAGTTGGGATTGCAGGGCATTGCTTGGGAGCACTTCATCTCCCATGACTTCTTCAGCACATCATGGGTACCATTAAAGCCAGAGCAAGAGATGGGTAGTCCTTCTCATCAGGATGAGCACCATGAGACCACGATCATGCCATTTTTTATGACATATCAGAAAGGCAGTAGGAACTTATTTGCAGTAGCAAAGCGAGTGTTATCTCCACCCAGGGTGGAAGAGGCCTTGCTTCCGGCATCAACCACATAGGTATAGGACAAGGGCAAGAAGCCCAAGCATGATGAGAGGCCATCAGGTGTACATGACGATGTCATCCTCATTCAGGATGATGAGGCAAATGAGATGAGTGCCAAACTTAGGATGACCATTCAGGAGTAGGACTCGGAGGTCCAGGACTTGAAACTCAATGTGGAAAGGGCCAGATGGATCATCAAGTATCTGGAGTAGAGGATTAAGCAACTTAAGGACTAGCAGGCAATCATGGAGCTGCAAAACATCCATGAGAATCGACAAGCTTCCCAGTAGAGGAGGATCGAGCTCACTACCTTGGAGCAAGAGATCAACAACGACCGTGAGTCTTGGTTAGAGCAGGTCAATCTACACCTAGAGAGACTGTTGTAGAAGGCCAACAAGGACAAAACCATATTGAGAAGGATGGCTTGTCATTACAGGGCACAGAACATGAGCGCAAAGGCCCGAATAAGGAGCTTGAAGGCCAAATTGAGCAGAGCAACAAAAGAGGAAAAAGAGAAATATTGGCTTTGAATATTGGCAGAAGCTTCAGTGGCCCAGCATGGTGCCTCTTAGAGAACCTCCAGCCCAAATTTCGAGAAATTTGGGACAATTTATGTTCACATGGTAATTTTTTGGCACAAACACAGGTTTTTTCTCTATACGCGACGTGCCACCGGTGCGACGCATAGGATTTGGAGATCCAAATGAGGAACATTTTGCATTTTTGGATTTAGCATGCAAAATCACAACTATTGGCACTCGGGCAAGAGATTTGGGCGTGATTTGAGTCTCCAGGAGGTCAAAAACACCCAAAACATGGCCTCACTGCCCCTTTTTTGACACACAGGAAGTAGTCTTAGGAGAATGAAGATTTGGAGGTACAAATGAGCTCCAAATTCAAAAATTCCACTTGGGTTGGAAATTAGACAAGACAGGCTTTCCAACGAGCACACTTGGGCACATTTTGGACTCCTGAAAGTTCCTCAAAACTGGCCTCAAAGTGGTGTGACGCATACAGAAAAGTGCGTGGCGCATATAGGAAAAAAGGCCCAAAATGCCTCAGTTTCGCGAAATTTCGCTCCACGACTTTTCATATGTGGGCCCTCTCATATACAGTTCATTTTTCGACACCATAGGTGGTTTTTAAAGTACTTTCACTCTAGATGGGCATTTATGGGCATCTATCCAAGTGGCAAAGGAAGGCAAAGGGTCACCCAAGCCATTTGTCATGTTTGTGGTGCTGCACCTGTAGCTGATGTTTGGCTCCCCACCTTCATTTTGTAATGATTCGAGTAACTCCCCAACCCTTGGGTGTTCTATCTCTTCATGGCACATTCTATATATTGTATGCAAACCATTTGCAAAGGGTTGGTTGGCTTGTAACTTCTGGGAGACTGTGGGAAAGAAACTTTGTTTCTGCATTGTATATTTTTTACATAGATTTAATGAAAGGTAGTGGCTCTGTTTCATGAGATTCATGTAGTTGTGAGTGTAGAAAATGTGTCTCTTATGTTTCATATGTATCTTGTTATGTTTCATAGTTCATTTCATATTCATTTCATATTCATTTCCAGTGAAATTTTCTAAGTTAGGTAAGGTAGAATTCAATTTTATTGCTCTGCCTATGGGAAAATTTCATGTTCAGTGTTCTTCTTCTGTTGAAAAGGATTCATGTTGCCCATGGCCTTTTCACTCTTCTAAGCAATATCTCCATTCCACATTGTTTCAAACTAAGTTGTTGGACTCTCCACCTATCTTGCCTCACGAAGTAATCCATGCCTTTGTATTAAATTCTCTGTTCATTGAGGTCCATTGGTCCCATACCATCCCAAAAACACAGTCATTCATAAAAATCACTTCTTGTATCCATATTCACTTACTAGCCTAAGATCAATATTTCATTGTAAGTCATCTCATACTGTTTCGTTTATCTATTCACTGAGCGTGACTCGGAGAGAGCCCTCTCCTGTTCTGGTAGGGCTAGCTACCAGACTGAGTGTGGTTTGTGGTTACCCTGAATTTTGCCTTCTTTCAGCCTAAGGCGGATTTAGGTGATAACATAGTGGCGACTCCACTAGGGAGCGAAATCAATCCCCTTGTTTCTTAATAATTCTTAGCTTCCAGATGATAAGTTTAGGATTTGATAGGCTGAGTAAAGTTGGTTGTGTCCTTTGATTTTTCTCAATAGCATGCTGGCTTCTAGAAGATACACCAGAGCTAATCTAGATCCTAACCCTCCGCACATCTACAAAAATCCCAATTTGATTCCAAGAATTCGTCATCAAGAAAGCTCTATATCGCTCGTGCTCAAATCCCATTCATGCCCGTACATTTTTGAGTATATTGAAGAGCTAGAGTTTGATGAGCAGTTTGAATTATCGTTGTTCGAAACCAAGTCCGAGAGAGCGGTTGACTCTACTGTCCACAATCCTCAGTTTCTTGTAGACTTGGAGACGGAAAGGGCTAACCGGTCTATTGATAACTACATAGTAGCTCAGCTTCAAACTCCAATTGCTAACCCCTTAAAAACCGTGCACACTCCTCCAACACCTCTGAGGACAAATCCACCAAGAGTAATGGCTGCCCGTTTTGCACCTCTTGTCTTGCCTCAAGTTTTAGATGATATGCTCACTGATTACCAAAGCAAAATCCCATTTTTTGATGGCACTCCTAATGGCATTACTACTCAGCAACATGTGGACAGAATGGTAGATTTCTATGAACTTCATGAGATAGATGAGGAGAATGTGGCAATGAGACTTTTTGTACAGACATTTGCAGGTGAAGTGAGGAAATGGTTCAGAGGTTTACCGGTTGCACGTATCTCTACCTTGGCTGACCTACAAAGACAATTCTTAAACCGCTGGGAAGTGAAAAAGAATCCTCTTCAAATTCCGGCTGAATATGAGCAAATCAAAAGAAACGTTGGTGAGTTGGTCCAAGATTATTGCATTAGATTCAATACAGTTTATAATGAAATTCAAGATAATCTAAGGCCACCTGTGGGACTAGCCATGTTGAAGTTCCTAGCTGGTTTTGATGCTAACATGGCTTATCAATTAAGAGAAAGAGAACCAGCCACAATGGAAGACATGCAGAAGATAGCGGTTAACGTTCAAGCAAATCTGCTAACCAAGAGAGCTAGAGAAAAAGTAGAGAAGAAGGTCACTGCAAAGGAAGAATCTTCCTCGATAGATCAGCTACTTCAGAAGGTAGAGCAAATGCTTGAAAGAGTGAAACTTGACAAACCAGAGCCACAAGTTAGAAATCCTAACTTTCGTGGGCAGCAACAACCACAGTATAGAATAAGACAGAGAGATCAGTGAGCCCAAGAGAAGCCATCACAACAGCCAGTACAGACACCTTTGCAGCAAAATTTTGTGGATGGACCGGAATCAAATGAGGACGGGAATGTAATAGGTGAAGAAAATCACCTCTTTACTCCTGATGATTTTCCTACTTATCTCACTGAAGAGGAGGAGTATGCAGAGAATTCAGGTGCACACAAAGATGTAGATTTCATTCTAGCAAGCGACACCGTCTTGGAGGAGGAATCAGATGAATACCAAAGAGGCTACATGAATGCTTTGTCCGCCCAACAGCAGCGATATTCACTGAGAAATAGAGATGTGCCGGTCAGACCCATTCAGAAAAAGAAGGATGTTGAAGTGTCAAAGAATGATTCAGCAGTTACACAAAGGAAAGGAAAGGAGGCGGTTGATCCAGAGAGCAGCAAATCAACATCAGCAGAACAATCACATCAGCAAGTTCCATCGAAAGAAAAGGAAAGGAAAGACATCCCAGTCAAAGAGGTAGAAAAGAGTCTCGCTTTTAATTTAGAGAATGAGATTTCTAAATTGAAAGTATCCATTCCCTCGACTGAAATAATGAAGAACAACAGTTATAGAGGACAAGTATCCAAGATGTTGAATTTGGACCCAATGTTCGACATGGTGAATGTCAAAGATGATCAACCTGAAATGATTTTTGGGCCAACATAAAATGGTGAGTCTCCTGATAGTGATGTGCGACCTTTTTACATCAGTCTAAGGTTGCATGATTTTGTGTTACATAACGCCATGTTTGATTCTGGAGCTTCTCACAATCTGATGCCCAAGGAAATCATGGATAAGCTTGGTCTGGACATCACCCTGTGATATCATGATCTCTATTCGTTTGATTCCAGCAGAGTAAGATGTATAGGTATCATCAAAGACTTGGTTGTGAGTTTGGATCAGCTCCCAATGAAGAATGTTTTGATGGATGTTGTGGTAGCAGAAATTCCTCCAAGGTTTGGCATGCTTCTTTCCAGGTCTTGGGTAGCGAAATTGAAAGGGACACTACAGCTAGATTTCTCCTATGCAACGATTCCAGTGTTTGGACAAATGAGGAAATTGTATTGAGAACAAAAAATGAATTACATGATCACAAGTAAGGAGAAACCAATAAATCATCCAATTAACTATGTACATACAAATTTAGAGTCTTTTGTTTTGTATTCAGATAGTTTAAGTGATATATATAGTCAGTTAGTAGAAGCAGATGATATTCCGGAAATAACAGAAAATTTTAGAGAAGTTTTGAAGAAAGAAGAACAGGAACAGCAGAACACTGTTGGGAAATCAGCTGAAAATAATGGACAGCAAGTAGACAAGGCACAACAAACAGATTTCCAGCACTTGCAAGAGGAGGAAGAAGGTTTTTGGACCATGGATTTCGATGGAGCAGTGGGAAATGATGGTGCTAGAATTGGAATTTGGGTACGCAGTCCTTTCTCCACCCCAAACAAAGTCCCTAGTAATGTACGGGTATGCTCTTACAAGTTGGCTTTTGAGTGTTCAAATAATGAAGCTGAGTATGAAGCTCTGATTGTTGGCCTAAAGATTCTAAGAAAGCTGAATGCTAAGAGGATTTCAGTATATGGCGACTCTGAATTGGTTATCAAGCAGGTCAGAGGCGAATATCAAGAAAAGCATCCTAGGATGCGGGCTTACCGTAATGCAGTCCTAGACATTTTGAAATTATTTTCAGAATACACCTTGACATGTGTGCCTCGTATACAAAATAGTATTGCTGATGCTCTTGCCAAGGCAGCAAGTAGTTTGAAGATCCCCATGAACTCTAGCAACAAATTCGAAATCCATGTCAAACATCGTCCAACTGTTCCAGATAATAAGAGATATTGGCAAGTGTTCCAAGATGATGAGGAGATTGATGATTTTCTGCAAAACAAAGGCAAGTTCAAAGACACCTCAATTGATGAAGAAAATGACGATGAGAAAGGTAATGGTACAGATGAGGTACAAATTAATGAAATGGACATCTTGCAGCTGAAGAATAACGTTATTCCCAAAAGCTTGATACCTCTAGAAGAACTCTTTGATCAAGACGATGTAGCTCGCAAGCCAACATTGCAGCCAACAGAGAAGGGTGTGGAAGAGGTCAATATCGGGACAGCTGCAAATCCTAAATTAGTAAAATTGTCCAAAGCATTGTCATCAAAGATCAAGGACAAATATATCAGTTTGATGTCTTCATTTGCAGATGTGTTTGCTTGGGACTATTCCGACTTAAAGACATATGATACTAATATAATTCAGCACACTATACCCATCAAGCCCAATCAGAAACCATTCAGACAAAAGTTGAGAAGGCTAAATCCAAAGTTGCTGCCATCTATTGAAAAGGAGATCAACAGGTTCTACAAATCAGCGATCATTGTGTCAATCAGATTTTCAGATTGGATCTCTAACTTGGTGCTTGTAAGGAAGAAGATAGGTGAGATTTTCTTATGCATTGATTTTAGAAATCTCAACAAAGTTTCATTGAAGGACAACTATCCACTAACCAAAATGGACCATATACTTCAGCGAGTAGTGGGAGCATCTTGTATGTCACTGCTTGATGGTTATTCTGGATATAACCAAGTTTCTGTCCATGAGGGACAAGACAACGTTCACCACTCCATGGGGAACCTTTCATTACACGAAAATGCCTTTCGGTTTGAAGAATGCGGGTGCCACATTTAAGCGTGCAATAGACTTGGCTTTTGCAAATGAGAAGGATGTCTTTTTGGTGGTGTATTTGGATGATTTGACGGTGTTTTCTAAATCTGATGAAGAGCACATGTACCATCTTAAAATTGTCTTCCAAAAGTGCAGAAAATATGGTTTGTCACTGAATCCAAAGAAGAGCTTGTTTGCCATGGAGGAAGGCAAACTACTCGGGCACATTATCTCAAAAGATGGCATCCGTATTGACCTAGCATGTGTGCAAGAAATTCAGTAAATCGATCTGCCCCAGAATAAAAAAGAGATACAATCATTTAATGGTAAGATGAATTTCCTACGCCGCTTTGTACCCATTCTTGCTGAGCATCTAAGAGAGATGACAAACATGCTTAAGAAGGACAGCCAAGTGAAATGGACGAAAGAGGCTGTAAAATCTTTCAATTTGGTCAAATTGGCTCTTTCCTCAGCACCAGTTCTAGTCAGCCCAGATTACACTCAGGATTTCATATTTTTTTCATTTGCTTCAGAGCATACTATGGCAGCGGTATCATTGTAGAAGAGAAATGATCATGAAAGGCCCATTGCATTTTTCAGCAGAGCTATAAGAGATGCAACTTTAAAGTAAAACATCATTGAGAAGCAAGCCCTTGCACTTGTGAAGGCATTGAAAGATTTCCGGTTGTATATTCTACATTCTCACATTCTGGCCTATGTTCCTAACGCTGCTGTAAAAGATGTTTTAGTGCAGAACGATCCAGAAGGAAGAAGAGGCAAGTGGATTGCAGCCTTGCTAGAATATGATGTGGAAATAAAGCCCACAAAGTTGGTGAAAGGACAAGGATTGGCGAAGCTAATGGCTGAATCAAACTTGCATGCCTTGGACATAAATCTAATCGCTGCTATGTCTGATGAGAATGATGAAGAATCGCCAATTCAGGTATCTGAAACATTTTCTCTCTCTCCACGGTATTCAGATATCATATATGTGCTTAAAAATTTATCACCATCGCCCGACATGACTAGAAACAAAGAGAGAACACTCAAGTTGAAGGCTGCCAATTTTTGCATTCTTAATTCAGCACTGTATTGGAAAGATCCCAGTGGCGTTTTGTTAAATTGTTTAGTGGAAGAGGAATCAAAGAAAGTCATGGAGGACTGCCACCAAGGAGACTGTGGTGGTCACCTTTTTTGGAAGTCAACAACAAACAAAATTTTGAGAGCAGGGTACTATTGGCCGACATTGTTTGCTGATGTATATAAGATGGTCAAGTGCTGTCATAAGTGTCAGATTTTCAAAGGAAAGCGGAAGTTACAGCCTCTACCACTCAAGCCCATAGAGGTGAGTGCCCCTTTCCAGCAATGGGGATTGGATTTCATTGGTGAAATTCATCCCGCTTCTTCCAGACAGCGTAGATGGATCCTCACAGCCACAAATTATTTCACTAAATGGATTGAGGCAATTCCCACCAGACAAGCTACAGATGCAGTAATCATTTCATTCCTCGAAAATAACATCTTGTCTCGCTTTGGTTGTCCGAATAAGTTAATCATTGATAACGCAGCAGCTTTCAAATAAACAAGGATGGTAGAGTTTTGTCATAAATATCACATCATTTTGGGTGACTCAACTACCTATCATCTGCAAGGCAATGGATTGGCGGAATATTTGAACAAATCATTGATCAACATAATCAAGAAGCTGCTGGAAATGAATAAGAAGAGCTGGCATAAGAGGTTGGTAAATGCACTTTGGGAAGATCGGGTTAGTCCGAAGAAATCCATCGGTACATCACCGTTTGAGCTTGTTTATGGAGTTGATACAATATTTCCTTCCTCTCTCGCTACCCCAGTTGTCAAACTTCTTCAAGAGGCCAGCAGTGAAGAAGATCCCATGCAGAGAAGGTTGAATCAAATGGTCCACTTGCAGCAGACCAGAGAATAAGTTTCAAGAACACATCCAAATTGCAAGAGAAAATCAAGAAAATTTATGACAAAAAGGCAAAGGTGGACAAATTTCATGTGGATGATGTGGTGTTGAAGTGGGATGCAAGGAATGAGGAGAAAGGAAAGAACGGTAAGTTCGAGAACCTCTGGAAAGGTCCTTTCAAGATTGCAGCATATCGGGGACAGAATGCCTTTCTTCTGAAGGAAATAAACAGGGAAGATTGTCCGGGAGGGCCAATCAATGGTCGGCTGCTAAAGTGGTACCATTTCTAAGTTATTAACACTACTTCCACTGTCATTGTAAATACCATTTTATTTCAGTTTAGTTAGAGTTGGTCAAGTTAGCCTTTAAATCATTTCAATGTCAAGTTTGAGTCAGTTTTTTGGTCATTTCTGTTTCATAAATGAGTCAGAGTCCTGTGTTATTTATCGAAATGATGACTCCATAGCCCAATGGATGAAGGCACTATCTAGCTCTTCCAGAGATCTGCTATTCTTGGCACCTCCAAGGAGCTACCATCCCCCATTAGAGCCAATGTTAGAGTCGGTCTGGTCAGTCCTCCGTTAGAGATCAAAACTCTTTATGCATTTCATGTTTAGGTGTCTCGCTCCATTCACCCAGCTGCATTCCGCTAGGGGCATGCCATAATCTGATGGAGAAGGTCATGCTAGTCAGTCCCCCTCATGTCTGGCTCCTGCTGGCTCAGGTCTTTTGTCAATAATCATCAAAGTCCATGACAGTTAAGGTCTGGTCCTTTAAAGGATAAAAGTCATTTTCTATGTTTAGGTCTAGGAATTCATCAATTTGGTCTTTGAAACATGTCCATTAAAGCCATGAAGGCTAGAGTGAGGCCCTTACACAGTTATGGTTCAGAGAGCTTCATCGTCATGTGGATAGACTTCGACTCTTCTTCAAAACTCTGTTTTGAAGAAAAGTCAAACAGTGTCATTTATGACAAAATTTTCCAAAAAAGTCGCCAGTTGATTTTTTAGATGCAATCATGGTTTCCGTGGCCAAATGTCCTATCGTGCAATCCCTACAAAGAGTGCCAAAAATTTCACTATTTGAGCCAAAATTTCAAAGGGAAAGTGAAAATCAGTGTGTTTTAAAGTCAGTGAAAAAGTGCCAATACATAACATTAGAAAAATGGGTTTTTGAAGTGGCAAAAATTAAACCCAACTCTTCCAAGGCTATATATACAAATTTTTATCAAAACCAAAGGCATTGTGCCATTACAAGCCTTGGAGAAGCGTAGTAAAGGTGTGAGTGTGCATTTGTGAGCATTTGAGTGAGTTGGAGGTGGTTTTAGAGGGCGCGGCGCATATTGCCAGGAGCACGATGCACACGCAGCCTACCCACAGTTCAATTTTTCTAAGGGCACAGCGTACTGGGCTTTTCACGGGGCACATAGACAAGGACCAAAACCAGTGCCCAAACACTTCTAAATTTTGGTGAAGCACACCAAATTGAGAGGTAAGCCTTATGACATTCCTTGCTCATCAAATTTTTTCAATGATATGGTGTTTGTGGAGGTGTTTGAATGCCATCAAAATGCATAAAATCAACCATAAGAAATCACCAAGAAAATGATGGCTAGGGTTGTTAAAATGTGTTGTTAGTGCCAAGGTTTCACTCCACTCACCTTTTTCCCCTCACCTATCATTTCTTCCCATCCTCCCTTTATCATTTTTCCTAAAACCCTTGCCCTAAATTAGTAACAAACCCTCTCCCCTATCCCTCCACTATGTGGTCAACACAAAACCCCAAACCCTACCCCATCAACACAATACCCAAACTCCTCCCAAGTCCCTAACAAATTTCTCCCTATAACCCCTATTCCCATTACATCATTCCCTTCCTAATACTCCCTGTTTCATTGTTCCCCTTGGTAATAGATATTACAAAGGCACCCAGCCTCACACCATCATCAAAGGGCAGCCTAATCACAGTCCATACTGCAGTCATGACATCACAACATTCGTCAGAGTATGAGATGGAGAAACAGAGTGACTCATCCTCAGAAGAGTAGGCTCCCAGGAGGCATCACAAGAGTGGCAAACATGTCAGGGATGAGCCCACTACCCTCACTGAATTACAAGCATGCCCTCTTGCCATGTCATGTTTCTAGCCCCTATCATGTGTTGAATTTTGTCAAAGGGTGGCAAATGTTAGAGTTCATCATGAGTTGGCCCGTTTATTTGTGCTTCATCTACATGGAGGTCAGTCTATCTTGGCGGGGGTCACTTTCACATTGACACCCGAAGCTATATTAGTGGCAACAGGTATACCAAATGTTGGATAACAGTGGCATAAGAAGAAGAAGGTGGATAGGCAACACTATAAGCCTTACATCAAGTCCAGATTCTTGAATGAGCTCACAAGAGTCTTTCCCTTCAGATACTTGAAAGATGAGTATGCTCCACTCATGAGATTGATCATGAAATACTTCAGCTGTGAGGGGAGGTTCTCTCGACTATATGCCTATCACATCCGCTTGCTCATGCACTTTACCAGGTGAGGATGATGAACCTCCCATTTTTCATATGCAGGAACATAGAGAGGATGAACACCTTCATGTTGCATAAGACCCCTCCGCAACAGCTCAACAGTGTGTTTGACTTTGCTCTTATCCGGATTTTGGTAGATCATCAGTTCAGATTGCAGGGCATTGCTTGGGAGGACTTCATCTCCCATGACTTCTTCAGCACATCACGGGCACCATCAGAGCCAGAGTAGGAGATGGGTGGTCCTTCTCATCAGGATGAGCACCATGAGACCACAATCATGCCATTTTTTGTGACATATAAGAAAGGCAGTGGGAACTTATTTGCAACAGCAAAGCGAGTGTTATCTCCACCCAGGGTGGAAGGGGTCTCGCTTCCGACATCAACCACACAGGTACAGGACAAGGGCAAGAAGCCCAAGCATGATGAGAGACCATCAGGTGTACAGGACGATATCATCCTCATTCAGGATGATGAGGCAGATGAGATGAATGCCAAACTTAGGATGACCAATCAGGAGTAGGACTCGGAGATCCAAGACTTGATACTCAATGTGGAAAGGGCTAGATGGATCATCAAGTATTTGGAGTAGAGGAACAAGCAGCTTGAGGACCAGCAGGCAATCATGGAGCTACAAAACATCCGTGAGAATCGACAAGCTGCCCAGCAGAGGAGGATCGAGCTCACTACCTTGGAGCAAGAGATCAACAACGACCGTGAGTCTTGGTTAGAGCGGGTCAATCTACACCTAGAGAGACTGCTGGAGAAGGCCAACAGGGACAAAACCATATTGAGGAGGATGGCTTGTCATTACAGGGCACAGAGCATGAGCACAAAGGCCTGAATAAGGAGCTTGAAGGCCAAATTGAGTAGAGCAACAAAAGAGGAAAAAGAGCAAGATCGGCTTCGAATCTTGGTGGAAGCTTCATTGGCCCAACATAGTTCCTCTTAGAGAACCTCCAGCCCAAATTTCGAGAAATTTGGGACAATTTATAGTCACATGGTAATTTTTTGGCACAAAGACAGGTTTTTTCTCTATACGCGTCGCACCACCGGCGCAACGCGTAGGATTGGGAGCTCCAAATGAGGAACGGATTGCATTTTTGGATTCAGCATGCAAAATCACGACTACTAGCACTCGGGTAAGATATTTGGGCATGATTTGATTTTCCAGGAGGTCAAAAACACCCAAAAATGGCCTCAGTGCCCCTATTTTGACACACAGGAAGCAGTCTTGGGAGAATGAAGATTTGGAGGGGCAAATGAGCTCCAAATTCAAAAATTCCACTTGAGTTGGAAAGTAGACAGGACAGGCTCTCCAACAAGCACAATTGGACACATTTTGGACTCCTGAAATTTCCTCAAAACTAGCCTCAAAGTGGCGTGACACATACAGAAAAGGGCACGACGCATATAGGAAAAAAGGCCCAAAATGCCTCAGTTTCGCGAAATTTCGCTCCACGACTTTTCATATGTGGACCCTCTCATCTACACTGCATTTTTTGACACCATAGGTGGTTTTTAAAGTACTTTCACTGTAGATGGGCATCTATCCAAGTGGCAAAGGAAGGCAAAGGGTCACCCAAGCCATTTGTCATGTTTATGGCGTTGCACCTGTAGCTGATGTTCGGCTCTCCACCTTCATTTTTTAATGATTCGAATAACTCCCCAACCCTTGGGCATTCTATCTCTTCGTGGAACATTCTATATATTGCATGCAAACCATTTGCAAAGGGTTGGTTGGCTTGTAACTTCTGGGAGACTGTGGGAAAGAAACTCTGTTTCTGCATTGTATATTTTTTACAGAGATTTAATGAAAGGTAGTGGCTTTGTTTCATGAGATTCATGTGGTTGTGAGTGTAGCAAATGTGTCTCTTATGTTTCATATGTATCTTGTTATGTTTCATAGTTCATTTCGTATTCATTTCCAGTGAAATTTTCTAAGTTAGGTAAGGTAGAATTCAATTTTATTGCTCTGCCTGTGGGAAAATTTCATGTTCAGTGTAAAGGGTTCATGTTGCCCATGCCCTTTTCGCTCTTCTAAGCAATCTCTCAATTCCACGTTGTTTCAAACTAAGTTGCTGGACTCTCTGCCTATCTTGCCTCACGAAGTAATCTGTGCCTTTGTATTAAGTTCTCTGTTCATTGAGGTCCATTGGTCCCATACCATCCCAGAAACACAGTCATTCATAAAAATCACTTCTTGTTTCCATATTCACTTACTAGCCTAAGATAAATATTTCATTGTAAGTCTTCTCAGACCGTTTCGTTTATCTATTCACTGAGCGTGACTCGGAGAGAGCCCTCTCCTGTTCTGGTAGGGCTAGCTACCAGACTAAGCGTGGTTTGTGGTTACCCTGAATTTTTCCTTCTTTCAGCCTAAGGTAGATTTAGGTGATAACAACTGCTAATAAATATTCATCAGGAAACTTTTCCTCTACAGGAGAATATTCTTTAGTATTCTGAACCCTAGACAAGAAATCAGCTACTGTATTTTGTTTCCTTGGTCTATCTAACACAGTAATATTGAATTCCTATAAAAGTAGGAGCCACCCTGTAACTCTACCATTAGTAATGGGTTTGTTCATTAGATATCTAATTGCAGAATGATCAGTATGAATAAAAGTTTCATAGCCTGTTATATAATGTCTGAACTTATTGATTGCATGAACAACAGCTAGGAACTCTTTTTCAGTCAAAATATAGTTCAACTCAGTGGGAGTTAAATTTTTACTGGTATAGTAAATGGCATAAGGAACGAAATCTTTTTGTCCCAACACAACCCCTAGAGCTGTATCTAAAGCATCTGCATAAATATGGAAAGGAAGTTTCCAATTTGGTCCTCCCAAAATAGGCGCTTAAGATATTATTATTTTCAAAGTTTCAAATGTTGATTGGCAATCAGGACCCCATTTGAATTCACAGTCTTTTGTAAGTAGTTTGAAGAGTGGAGATGCTATTTTGGTGAAGTTTTCTACAAATCTTCTATAATATCCAGTAAATCCCAGAAAACTTCTAACATCTTTTTGACAATTTGGAATAGGTAACTTGGAGATGACTTCAACTTTTGATCTATCAACTTTAATCCCATCCGCTGAAATATGATGTCCTAAAACAATACCTTCAGTAAACATCATAAAGCATTTTTCATGGCTTAATGAAAGGTTTGTGTCTTTACATCTTATAAGGACTTTTTCCAAATTTTCTAATGCCTCTTCAAACGAATCACCATAAACTGTAAAATCATCCATCATATATACCTCTACACAATCATGGATTAGATCAGAAAAAATTCCTAGTACTACTCTTTGGAATGTTGCGGGTGCATTACATAATCCAAAAGGAAGCACTCAATAAGAAAAACTTCCCCATGGATAGGTAAATGTGGTCTTGTCCTGATCTTCAGGTGCTACCTGAATTTGATTATATCCACTAAAACCATCCAGAAATGAAAAGTACTTTTTGCCTGCTAATGTATCTAATACTTGATCGATAAAGGGAAAAGGAAAGTGATCCTTCAAAGTTGATTATTCAATTCCCTATAACCAATTCATACCCTCTGTTTACCACTCTTTTTAGGTACTATAACCAAAGGAGAAACCCATCGGCTATCTGAAATTGGATAAATGAAGTTTACATTGAGTAGTTTTTGGAGCTCTTCTTTCACTATCTCCCTAAGATTTGGATTCATCCCTCTCTGAGGTTGTCTGATTGGTCTACTGTTTTCCTCAATATAGATATGATGGATGCAAGTCTTAGGTTCAATACCTTTCATGTTAGTATACTCCCATGCAAATGCAGTAGAATGTTTTTACAAGATTTTGGTTAGTTCTTCCTGTTGTGACTTTTCCAAATTTTTGTTGATATTCAATGTTTTACCTGGAAAAATCTCAATGGTAGAGCTACCAAACTCTTCCATAGAGTAAAGAGACATTTGTCTTGATGATAGATACTCAATGTCAGAATCTAACTGAAATTGTGTGTGGTTAGATTCTAAAGATGTTTCAAAATTTTCTAATGTGTTCAGAATTTGACTATCTTCACTAATTTCAGAAATGGTAAAGACAGGTTGTATAATGTTCTCATCAGCGACCCATTCATTGTCTCTTACTTCTGTAATTGCTTTTGCTGGAGGATACAAATTGAATTTGTTTGTCAAAATACCATCCGAAATGTACATATCCCCAGATTTACAACTAATGAAAGCATCAACTGTGGCTAGCCAAGGTCTTCCTAAGATGAGTGAGTGCCCTCCTAAATTACTCTTGGGGGTCAAAATCATGAAATCTACTGGATATTCCCAAAAATCTAAGGAGACTGAAATATCTTCTAATACACCATCTGGTTTGATTATTGATCTATCTGCAAGCTGCAAAAAGGTAGGTGTAAAAAGAAGATTAGGAAGTTTAAGTTGTTCCATAGTCTGTCTGCTCATAATGTTTATAGCAGCCCCTAAGTCAATCAAAGTATTTTGAATTTCTACCCCATTTATATGTGTCTTGACAATTGCACTACCTGGATCCACATATTTCTGCATGGTAATTTTTCCCATCATGAGATCTGCAATTTTTCCTACCAGGTGGATTCTTCTTGTATCTCTTGGTTTCCTTCCTAGTCTTTTGAGACTCGACTCCTTTATTGTTTTTGCTAGAATAGGAATTTCTCTAATGGCTTGTAGCAAGGGAATCTTGATACAGACATTCTTTAATTCATCTAGAAAATCATAGTTAGGCAAAAAGATTTGTTTTTCCACCCCTTTGTCAATTTGTAATCTTTCAGGGAAAGGAGGCGTGGATGAAGATGCAGGTTGCTCAACTATAGGAGTTGTGGGGGTTGACTCTTTTTCTTTTTATTTTTGAATGTTTGGGTTTTGAAGAGATGCTTCCTCAGAACCTTTATTGACTTTAAGAGAATTCTCCTCAGATGTATCTTGCTCTTGAAAATCTATAGAAGGTTTTTCTAAAACTCTATGAGACCTGAGTTGAACATCATTAAGAGGAACAATCATATACGTAGGAAATTGTTGTCCTTCTACCATGTAAGCATTTTGAGGATTTTTATTGTTAGAATTTGGAAATGGCTGAGCTGGTAGTTGATTTTTCTTTTGTTGAAATGGAAGTAAGAGTTGAAGATTTGGATTTTGTTGAGAAGGTTGTTGTTGTGGAAATGGCAAAGAAAGTTGTGGATTTTGATTTGGAAGTTGTGGAGTTTGTTGATTTTGAAAATATGGAGGATATTGATAAAATTGAGCAAATCTCCCATAAGGGTTTTGCATCCCTTGTACCCATGATTGATATGAATTTTGAGGTTGAGGCCAAGGTTGTTCCAAAAATTCCAATTTGACAGGGGCTAAAAGTTCATAGGGTTGTTAAATCCTTGATTTTGTTGCCCCTACCAAGGTCTTCTTGAAACAAAACAGAGGGATTCTACTAAATTTGGATCTTCCTGAAAGACAGCTTTGAGCCTAGTAATTGAAGGACAATCCTTGGTCTCATGACTTTCTAAGCAAATCATATATTTTTCTACAACTTTTACATCCAAGGGACATTCCCTTAGAGCATGTTTCTTCCTACATTTTGGACAAAAGATGGCCAAAGCATCAGATTTTGCTTTCTACTTGTTTTGTATTTAAGGGTGTCTAGTTGCTCGCTAAGGCTCCCTAGAATATCAGTTTTAAAATCATCAAGCATATTGCCAATTTCTGCCCTACTTACTAATCCAGTTGTATATTTGTTTGCTTTAATAAGAGAAGGACCTCTAGGCCCTTTTCTCGTTTTATATTTTCCCCTCGAGAGATGGACACATAGTTCTACTATGTCACGAAGTGGAAGTTGAGAAATGTCTCCCTTCCCCATCATGTTTAAAATATCTATCCATTCATCTATAATGGCTTTAAATAGAAGGGCTTTCAAGGTTTCCTCATCTAAATTACTCATTTTTGCTCTCTTTAAGTTGTATTGAAATATTTCAAGTAAATCCTCCAAGTTTTCATCTTCTTTTTGCATCATTTTAAATACCTCATCTTTATGATTGGTGGGCATGCAATAGTCCAGGTATCTATCCAAAAATGTTTGTTTCATATCATTCCAAGTCCTAATAGATTGAGTGACCAATCCCATGAACCATTTCAGAGCGGCTCCTTTCAATGTTGAAGGAAATAGCTTGATTTTTTGAGAGTCTTCCATATAGTCATAGGTTCGACACAAGACTTCAAACTCAAATAGAAATGTTTCAGGATCCTCACTTCGCAACCCATAAAAGTTTGGGAGGACAGATGGTGAGATGTTTTTCATTGTTGCATGGGTTTCCTAATCAACTATAGGGAATCCAAATGAGTTATCTCCTTCCCTATTTCCTCCATTATTACCTCTACCTCCACCATTGTTGCCTCCATTATTTCCTCTTCCTCTACCTCTACCCCCTCCTCCAAATCCATCTACTACTCCCTCCGTCATGATAATTTCCTCAAAGTCTTCTGGTTCTTCTATCAAGGGTGGACGAGAGAGAGTTTCTCCCTTTCCCTCTTCTTCAGGTGATTCTACTTCTTTGATTACAATATGTTCCCCTGTAGAAATGAAGAAAGGTTCTTCTCCTAGATCAGATTTAGTAGATAGTGGAGGAGAATCCTCTAATTCAGCTGTTGCACCTTGAATTCCATGAATCCTAAGGCTAGGAGTAGATGGAGGTGAATCTTGTCTATGCCTTGAAGTAGCTGGAGTTGTGAAAATCGAACTCTTGGCCCTAGCTATAAACCTTCCCCTAGAATCTCTTGCTCTATGCATGTCATTTTTATTTTTTATTTTTTCTTTCAAGTCGGGCTAATAATTCTCTTTCTGATCTTCTAGATCACACTAGGTGCAAGAGGAGAGCATAATTAAGAAATTATTGAATTAATAACTCTCTTTTCTGATCCTCCAGATCACACTAGGTGCAAGAGGAGAGCATACTTCAAAAAGTTATCAATTTTTCCCTTCTTTTTTTTGTGTAAGAGATTGGCTACCTAGTTACACTTCCCTGGTAATGGCGCCAAAATGTTTAGTCAATTTAGTGTGTCCTAAATTGCTACATTAATTATCAATCCAGGATTCGTAAACTGATGAAGTGTGGTGCACTATATGTGCAAGATAGCCTCTTTCTTACTTTTTATCAATTTTATCTTGTTTTTGGGGGTTTTATCTTGGTTTGTCTCCTAATGCAAATGATAATCCTATTCCTAAGTTTTAAGAATACTTTAGAAGGCAAGTTTGGGTAATTTTAAGGCAATTATGTCCTCTATAATGATTTCCAGAACTTAACACTTTAGAAGGTCTTAAAACATACTAGTGATGAAATTAATACTTGAACATGAATGGAAATGTGTTGATATTCAAATCAAACAAATAATGAACTACTGACCATGAAATCATTATATTGGCTACTTATCTAAATATAGAAAGAAAAATGACTTAAGCTACTGCACTGAACAAATCAAAAACTGCAAACTAATAAAAGTAAAATCAATTCACTTCATTCATAGTCCGATAGCTCGCCAAGTAGTCTAAGCTATGGCTCTGGAGATAACGTCAATGATATGAGGAATTTGATATCTAATTGCAGAAAAATAAAGCTAAAATCAAATCACATCATTCATAGTCTAATGGCTCGCCAAGTAGTCTAAGCTATGGCTTTAGGAGATAAAGTCAATGATATACAATTTGATATCTAATTGCATAAAACTAAAACTAAAATCAAACCACATCATTCATAGTCTGATAGCTCACCAAGCAGTCTAAGCTATGGCTTTAGGAAGTAACGTCAATGATATGAGCAATTTGATATCTAAACTAACTAACAAAGCAAGTGAATAAGACTGAAATCAAAGCATAACTGGAATTAAAAAAACTAAGAAAAGCAAAGTCAGCAGAGAGGTTAATCTCGTGTCACTAGTTATTGCAAAAATTGTATGAAAATGCTCAGGCCTACTCTATCTTGAAACACACACACTGATCAGTGTTAGCAACAATCTACAAAGCTTAAAAAATCATGTACAAGAATGAAATGTTAATACCATAACAAATAAAATATACACAGGTGGATAGCTATGAAATATGTGCAATGGAAATAAGGAAACAATACATAAAAACTTTACAACAATAAGGAAAACAAAACCTCAGCGTGCAGGGGCCCTCTGCACGACCTTGGTCAACAGGCTATCAATCTAGAATTATGCTCACGCAGTCATATAAAACAAAGTCTGGTTATATTGCAAAACAGAGGAAGAATCCTCTAGTTACAGCAGCAAGACTAGTCTGCGGCACAGTACAAAGACTAACATAAAAACGACAACAAAAAACTAACTCCTCGATGCATATGCAAACGCATTATTGATAGGGAAAATTACATAACTATTTTCTTATGAAACTACTTCAACAGAGGACACGTAAAAGGACAGTCTCCATGAGTTTAGCATAATGGTTGCCAAGATTATTCAATCTATCAAAAGTGGCTGTTGGATTCGCATTGTGGGATAGTCTACAGCTGTCAAGATGAACCCCATGGCCCTAGGAATGGTTCCGGATCCCTCACGTGTTGAAAAATAGAGTCCTGCTTGCCGTAGAACTCTTCGTTGACCAACGTTTGACCACCGTTGACCACGGCTTTCCTTAATGAATCCGGTTAAACCAATAGGACCTGATCCATGTCCAGGTCGTTCCTAACTTGCCCACATGCCTTGTTTTACTTGATGACACCTGCAACCTAGAGTTTAGCAAAAACAGCTACAGAAAGTTGAATCAACTGCGGAAAGTGGCTGCATTCCACAGCTAATGAGCAAAATCTAATTCAAACAGCAAACACAAAAACATAGTTAGAAAACCACTTAAATGATCTTTTGGAATCAAGATGTAATGATGTTTGATAGCTTATGAGGTACTAACGAGGGGAAAAATTCTAGGAAAGTGTGTAAGAGAGATGTAGTTTCAGGGCTCAACAACAACCTACGAATTATAGAGAATAAGTAAATGAAAGGGATAATGAAGATAGTTCAGGGTTTTTAAGGAAGGATGGAAAGTTCCGTTGGAGGTTGTCATAGGACCATTGAATTCAAACGGTTACCTAGGAAGGAAAAATTGAATGTTCAATCGTAATTTTCTGGGAAGACATTTAATTTGATAACAGTGAGGAAACATGGCGCGACAGTAGTGGCGGAGGTGTCAGGTAGGGTCAATGGTAAAGGGATGAGGGGAAAACAGTTTTTGGAGGGGGTAGAGGTGGTAAGTGGTATAGACTAAAGGGGTACGAAAATCAGAGAGGAAGCCACATAGTAATGCAGCTTGACGAAGAATACCGCCTTTTCGGAACCCCCCACCCTAGTGGTAAAGTTAGGATAGAACGGGGGGACGAAAATAAATGGGTGTCATCTATTTGAAAAAGTGGAGAATCCTAATGCACTTGATTGCGACCCCCTTTAACCATAAATGACAAAAAACAAATTGTCCATATGCACCTTTGATACTTGCTTTTGAAACTTTAGGATAATACTTCGCATATGAAACATGTCATGAACAAACATTATCCCACAGTGCCTTTCTTTTACAATGTCACTGAGACTTAGGATAAGGGCACATAAATACATTTATAAAACTAACAATTTATGCCTACCCTTTAACTAAGCTAACATTTTTATTTTTCTAAGAGGATGCATTTAGACTAGCAAACCCATAATTATTTTCTTTTAAGAAAAATCAAAAAGTACTTAAATCCTATCACGTATTTCTCCTATTGATTCAGATTAAACAGTTGAACCAATGTCATTTTCTACCTAATTACTGATTTACCAAGATTAAATTCTTTGTCAAATCTTTATTCTCTAATCTAATTTACAAAAATTAAAACATGTTTAACCATGATTATACTGTATGATTGAACAAATAACTAGTCATTGTGGCATTTTAAACAATCTACACACAACCTTTATTTATCAATCATGAAGAGAACTATCTATCAGTAGTGGCATTTAAATTTGCAACACTTTCAGTATTATTTTATTTTTGTTTTTCTTTCTTTGATGGGGTTATATCTTTTATTCTTTTTCTTCAATGTTTTTTGTTTATACCCTATTTTCACTTTGTTTATTCTATTTTTCTTTTGGAAACCATTTACAAATTGATAATTATTTACAATATGAGATTTTTGAGATAAAATACTCAATCACCTTGAGATCCTATAAATTATAGGACCCTAACAGTGGCTCCAATTGGGTATGGCACTCTCCTTGTGAGGTGCCAAGAACATTTGATCAATAGCCTTGAGTGTTCCATTGCAACAATATCTACACCTAATTTCTTTTGTTGTTGGAGTAATTATGGTAACATATCAATCGAACATAGGGCCTTCTCTGCGGGCTTCAACTTCTGTCAATAGGTCACCCAAGCAAAATAATAAAGACAATGAAATTTATAATAGTTTCATGTAAGAAAAACCTCCATTTCTAAGAGAAATAATGCCTCAACATCCTGCCATTCATAGGTCCACCAGGAATTTCTGTTCCATCTGGCTATTTGAGAAAAAATACATTGTGTCCTGTAAAAGCATCAATGATATAAGGTCCAGTCCATAGATTGTCAAATTTTCCATAATTTCATTTGTCCTCACTTCTGGAATCCCATTTTAAATCTCTGTCACCCAAGTTAAAATCATTTGTTGTAGTTCTTATATCAAAAATATTTTTGATATTGTCCTAGATGAATTGAGTTTTATGTTATACTTCTTCCCTGGATGGCTGGAATTAAATAGTATGATTAATTCTCCTCTGAATATCATTAAGCTCAACCTGCAATTCCTGGATTATCTTCATAACTAGAAATCCTAAAGAAGATGGAGAAACAACATCCATCCCATAAACCAATTGGTATGGTGACATGCCAATTGATTTCTTTGTTGTGATTCTATTAGCCCAAAGTGCATTTATTAACTTGTTGTGCCATGACTTTTTGTTATCTTCTAGAAACTTTTTAATAATGTTGACCAGACTCTTATTTGAGGATTCGACCAACCCATTACCCTGTGGGTAATAAGCAGTTGAATGTCCCAAATTAATATGATACTTGTTGCAGAAGTCTATCATTTTCTTGGATTTAAAAGTTGCAAATTATTTGTAGTGAGCTTGTTGGGACAGCCAAATCTAGACAAAATATTGGTTTCTAGAAGTTTGATAATAACAGCATCAGTAGCCAATCTAGAAGGTGTGGCCTCAATCCATTTAGTGAAGTAATCGGTAGATGTGAGGATCCATTTGTGTTGGGCAGAGGCTAATGGGTGGATTTCTCCAATGAAATCCAATCCCCATTGTTGGAAAGGGCTTTCAACAGATATGGGTTTTAAAGGCAAGGGAAATAGCTTTCTTTTCCCCTCAAATATTTGGCATTTGTGGCAAGAGGTTACTTTCTTATGAACATTAAGGAAAAGAGTAGCCCAGTAGCAACCAGCTCCAAGGATCTTATTAGCAAGCGGTTTTCCAGTATATATGTCCACCACAATCACCTTCATGGAATTTTTGCATGGTTATTTTTACATCATCTTTCAATAGACACTTTAGTAAAATACCACCAGCATCTTTCCAATATAAAACATTATCTATGATGCAAAATTTCACTACTTTTAATTTTAGAAATCTAGCCTTTGTCTTAATTAAAATAGGAGGAGCATTTAAATTAAATAAAAGAAAAATGAGGTTTGCATACCAAGGTGAGATTATAAAAGCCTCATCTAACTATGCAGTCGCATGTTCCTCTTGATCATCTAACGTAGCTACAAAGTTTATATCCAATGGATAAAATTTAGAATCAACCATCAATTTGGCCATTCCTTGTCCTTTGATAAGCTTGGTGGGATTGATTTCTATGTCATAGTCAAGAATGATGGCAATCCATTTTGGCTTAAAATATCCATTTTGGGTCATATTTTATTTGCCTCTTTTACCATCTGGTCCATTTTGGGTTAAAATATCCTTACCACAGCGTTTGTTACAGAAGAAATTATGTGAGAATGGAGGATATGCACCCTGAAATCTTTGATTTCTTTTATTAATGCAAAGGCTTGTTTTTCCATTATGTTATATTTTAATGTTGCATACCTTAAAGCCTTGTTGAAGAAAGAAATGGGTTGTTCAAATCCATCACTGTTTTTCTGTAAAAGGACAACATAAATAGTGTGTTCAGATGCAAATGAAAATATTATAAAATCTTTGGTGAAATCTGGATTGATTAAGACTGGTGTTTTTGTCAATGCTTGTTTAACTTGATCAAATGATTTCCTAGCTCCAATGTTCCATCCTATTTCTGAATCTCTTTTCAGCATATTTTTTATGTTTCTGAGGAGTTATGTAAGGCTAGGGATGAATCTACTTAGGAAGTTTATTTTGCCAATAAATGATTGAAGTTCCTTGATGTGTCTAGGATGGTTGATTTTCAAAATGGATTCAATCCTTTTGGGATCAATTTTAATACCTTCCTTAGAAATGATATGACCAAGAAGTTTTCCCTCTTCAAGGCCAAAAAGTGTTTTTTTAGGATTTAGTGAAATTCCAAACCTTCTGCATTTCTCAAATACTCTTCGCATATGTAACAAATTTTCTTCATCAGTCTTGGAATAAACAGTAATGTCATCTAGATAAATCACAATAAACCTGCCAATTTCATCAGCAAAGGCAATATCCATTGCTCTTTGAATGTGGCTGCAACATTCATTAACCCAAAAGGAATCTTCACATACATGATGGTACCCCATGGAGTAGTGAAAGTTGTTTTATCTTGATTAGAATGGTGAACTGCAACCTTATTATAGCTTAATAAACTGTCTAATAAAGAAATCCTAGAAGATCCAACTACCTTTTGTAAGATGTGGTCCATTTTTGATAAAGGGTAGTTGTCCTTTAGGGAAACTTTATTAAGGTTTCTAAAATCTATGCATAATCTGATTTCACTTGTTTTCTTCCTAGTTGGTACTATATTGGAAACCCATTTAGAGTACCTAAGAGGGACTATGATTTTAGAATATGATTTTAGAATCATACATTCTTTTAATTTATTTCTCAATTAGAGGCATCAGTACTGGATTTATTCTTCGACTAGTTTTTTTAAACGGTTTTTAATCCTCTTTAATTGGAATTTTATGTTGTATAATCTTAGTATCATAAGTTTTTAGATCTTCATAGCTCTAGGCAAAAACATCACTGAATTCTTTAAATACAACAATGTATTTTTGTTTTTCAGTAGTTGGCAGCGATTTGGATAGTTTTATCATTTTAGGATATTTTTCACTACCTATGTTGCACTCTTCTACTATGGCCCCTGTGGGCTCAATCTTAGGCTTCTTAGCCACATCATTGAAATCAAATAATTCTTCCAGTGGAACTAAACCTTTAGGTAAAACGTTATCCTTTCACTGAAGTGTTTCAAACTCCTCTTCCTCTGGATCTATCTCAAGAAATTCTACTTTATTTACAACTTTATTTATATGTATATTTACATCTAAGTTATCTAACTGCTTTTCTACAGCAAAATTCACAACTATTTGATTTTCTAACTCACACTCTAAGTCTATACTATCTTCTTCATATTCATCCTTAGGCTGCAGAATGCTTTCAATTTGTTTATCATTGCCAAAAACTTGCCAATACCTCATATTGTCTGGTATAGTTGGTCGATGTTTCACTTCCACTGTATATTGTCAATTAGGGTAAGGCATTTTACAAGAGCTGACTGAAATGGCCAGACTATTTGCAAGGATATTTTGATTTATAGGAATTGCAGAAAGGTCATATTCCACAAAACTCTCTAGAAAATTGAGCATAACATTTATGTATGCTCTCAATCTAGGGTGTTTTGCCGAATACTCTCCTTTAATTTGTTTTATAATTACTTATAATCCCCTTAAAAGGAGATTCTCTTGGCACCCAATTTTTTCAACAATTGCAATCCTATTATAAGTGCTTCATACTCAGTTATATTATTTGTACACTGAAAAATGAGTTTGTATGAATGACCTTCAGCATGATTGTTTCCTATGTTTGCAACCCACACTTTTGCTCCAGAACCATCTTTGCTACAAGAGCCATCAAATCTCATGTTCCAAAGAGGTTCATGAAGAGTGTTTTGTCCTACTACTTGTGTTTGGTTTGCATCTATTTTAGAAATATCAGTTTCTACTTTGGTAACCTGAGTGTTGATGTCTCCATCATTATAAAGAATGAAAGAGTCTAAATCTGAGTGGACAAAGTAAAGAGGATAGTTGTGAGGCTTATCCTGACTACTCATCATCAATTTCATCAAAGTTTCCCTATATAATCTTCTTTGCTGGCCAAACACTAGTATGGTGGCAAAGGTCATATCCATTTGTAGGGTCCATTATAACTTTACTCCCCATAAGTGTGACAATAGCATGCCATACTTAGGGGGTATATCTGCAACCACTATGTCCATTACCTGACTTTTGGCTGAGATTTGAGCTAAAGTAACACACAGGTATTTGATGAGACCTAGACATCTTACTTTGTTGGAATCAAAGGAATATAAATCTTTATAAGGCCTAGTAATTTCAAGTCCTAGTTTTCCATAACGGCTTTAGGCATTAAATTGTGGGAAGCACATGAATCTAACATAGCATTATGGAGGATTTTATCATGAATATTTAGGCTAACATAGAATGGAGGAACATCCCCTTCCTGTCATTTGCCCTCAACTTCTAGCCCAAATAAGAGTTCAGGTTGGTCATCATTCAAATTAACAGAGTGTGTGTTTTCCTCTATGTTTAGAGCTTTCAGCACTTGAGGTCTATACATATTTTTGTTCATTAACTCTATTAGGGGAATGGGAATTTTTAGTTTTTCTAATTCATTCTCAATGTTGAATGATGTTTGAATCTTAATCGGCTTGGGAAAATCATATTGATTAGTAAGTTCTTTTGATATAGGCTATTTTTGCTTACTTGTGGTTGGGATATTAATTTGAGTATTTGGAAGCACTATCAACTATATTTTTGGCAAAAATTTCTATTGTCTTTTTGCCAGAATTATCAGCAGTTTTCTTAGGAGAATTGTATGTGATTTTCCTAGCATCGGTGTCAGAGGATTTCTTAGTAGGATTCTTAGAGTTCTTACTGTTGGGAGTGTCTAATGTATTTTTAGTCCTAAAATTACACTGCCTATTGACTTCCATAATGGCATTCTCAAAACCTTGTTTATATTCATCTGATTCCTCAGAGTCAAGTTCGGTTTGAGTTAGGAGGAAAAGATCTTGCTCCTCTTGAGTGAGAAAAACAATTTCATCATTATTTCCCATCAGATTTATTTGATTGTCATCTAAATATTTAATTATATTACCCTCATCATCAGTATATTTTTCTTGAAAAGGAGGTCGGACTTGCTGGTCTGGACCCTTTTGTTCTCGTTGTTTGATCTGGGGGACATTTCTCTTGAAATTTGGGTTCCTATTTTGAGTAGTTTGATTTTCTCTCATTTGAGATTGATCATTTACGTTTACTCTTTGCATCATATTTTCCACTACCCTCACTAGATTATCAATTTTGTGATCAGAGGTAGAAGTGGAAGGCTCTTCTTTGATGGTAACCCTGTGTTCATATTTTAGTTTGGCCTTCTTGGCTAAGATGTTAGCTTCAACTTTTATAGCATTGCCTTGCATTTCTTCTAAAGTGGCAAGGTCTCTCTCTCTAAGTTGATATTCCATGTCTACATCAAAACTATCAGGAAAATCAATCAAAGTTAGGCCAGGGGAGGGTTTTATGTCTATAGGAATTGCATTGCAAACAGTGTTAAATCGTTCACAGTATTCCTCCACAGTTTCATTGGGTTTCCTTTTAAGTATTTTGTATCCATTCAGGAGTTGAAGAGGATTTTTCTTGATATCCCATCTAGCTAAGAAAATTTGATGCAATGTGTGAACGTTGGCTATACTTCCTGTAAGTAAACTCCTAAACCATTTTTTGACATCACCTCCTAAAATTTGAGCAAACAATCTCATCTTTACATCATCCTCATCTACTTCTTGAAGGTTAGAAACATCATTCATTCTATCTACGTGTTGTTGAGAAATATGAGAACCAATGTTATCAAACGTTATAATTTTTTATGGATAGTCTACAGGCATATAATTTAATTGGCATGGTAACACTTTAGGTGCATACCTAGCTGCCATAGTTGGTCTATGAATTTGATTGGAAGATGAACCTATGGGAGGTCTAGTTATAATAACTACTAGTATGAACAATACTCTGAGTTGGGATAGTATGAACAATGGTCTGAGTTGTTATAGGTGAAAAAGTAGAGACTATGGAATGAGTAGGACTAGGGGGGCGTAGATTAACAGACTGGGAATACTGAGTAGACAAAGAAGTTGTTGTAATTGTTAAAGATGAAAATTCAACAGATTGTTGTATATAAGCTTATTTAATGGCTTGGTCCAAAACTGATACTAGACCCTATAATTTATCAAATTGTTATAGGTATTCTAGATCAGGATCTAATTCAGGGGGCTGAGTTTGGGGTAAATATGGTTGCAGTAAAGCTTCATCAATGACAGTCTGATCTACAAAGCTCTCAAATTTTTTCCTAAACAAAATATGCTCGAATGGAAAATCAAACTCTATGTCTTGAATAGTTTCAAACTTCTCAGGAAGAGAGTTAGACCTAGACAAAGGACTATTCTTAGGAAGAGAGTTGAACCTAGACCAAGTACTATTACTACCCTGGATCTTTGTAAGTCTTCTCTTTCTCACTAATTTCTCTAGATTATCTAAAAATTGAGTAGGGCTGGGATCTGGGTGTGCCCTAGAGAAAATTCTTTTAGGAGCCAAATCTATTGAAAACTTAACACACAGCTAATAAAATTAAAATTAATAACACATTCAAATATATACAAATATTATGACCTCATATCATTTATTATGGTGTGATATAAGAGTTTTGATTTATTGAATACTAATTAACTACCAAGGAATAATTATTTTCAATTTAAAGAGTATTCTTCCCCAGTGGAGTCACCACTATGTTGCCGTTCTGTATTTTTGAGGTTGAGGAAGTAAACACATAGAACAACATCAAAACTACTTTGGAAGCTAGGATCTAGCCCTACCAGCTTCATAGAGGGATCTCTCTTTAAAATTTAGCTATGTTTCATGTAAATTTTAGGCTAGTTATTACTGCACTAATTGTTTTTAATTGGATTTCTTGGTTGATTAAATTTTTATAATTGCATTGGGCTATGGAGTCTAAAAATTAACTGGATCTACATCAAATTTTGAAGGAGTTTCACATGGCAAGATAGGTTACACTAGTTGTGTTGGGTCCCTATAATACTAGTGATTACCCCATTACTATTGTAGTTGTATCCCTTATTAATATTGTTGTGCCCCTATTGCCTCCATATTGTTATTATTGTGCCCCATAGAATCCCTCTATTGTTATTTTTGTGGCTTTATATTATTATTGTTAGGTCGGCTGGTTTATATTGTGACTCCTTAGACTCCTATATATAGAAGGAGGTTTTGTCATTTGAATCATCAAAGAATTGTTCATTTATGTAATGTAAAGGAGGTTGCCCCCTCGAAGAGGCTGAATTCTAAGGTGTTGATCTCTCTTTTCTATCTTTTTCTTGAGATGGTTTCATAACAAACACTTTCTAGAATCAAATGAATAACATGATCATGATATTGAATAGGTGGGAGGCCTTTGGGAGTCTCAAATACTTTGGAATGAGTGTCCAAAACATTTTGGAGATCTGGAGAAATAGATGATTTTGATGTGGGAACCTCTAGTGAACATAATTGTGCAATTACGCCCCGTTGTTTTTTATTTAGAAGCCTTGTCATGCTGTTAGAGCTGATTATCTTTCTCGGTTTCCCTGCGATACCCCTTAATTCAACTTCCTTTCCTTCCCAAAAAAAGTTCAGGAAAAGTTCTTGAAAATTAAAAGCTATTGTACCCAAAGATTGTAGCCATTGGACTCCTACTACAACATCCGCACCACCCATTGGAACGGAAAGCATTGGACTATTCAAGACATATTATCCCATGGATAACTTGATATTATGGCACTTTCTAGCACAATTTATGGTTCCTCCATTTGCAACCATTACTTAACACTCTGGTGCTGGATATGGGAAGCAATTCAATTCCTTGGCTATCTTACAATGAACAAAATTATGGGTACTACCCGAATCAATCAACATTATTACCTTTTTCTTCTTAATATGCCCTTCTATCTAGAGAGTTTGAGGAGTGGTAATTCTTGTCAATGCATTACATGATATGGTTAGATTCATTTCTTCTTTCTCTGGGATTGGTTCCTAGTGTATATCCTCTTCTTTTGACATTTCTTGTACCTTTTCTTGCTCCTCTTCCCCATCTATGTAAATTGATTTCTTCTCAGAACACTTATGACCTTTAGTGTATTTTTTATCACAATTGTAACAAATCCATTTTGATATTTTTTCTTCCAATTGTTGTGGTGTCAACCTTGTAGGTGGTGAAAGGCTAGGAGAAACAACACTTCCATCTTTATAGTTATGAGTGGTAGGCTTCCTTGTTGCCATAATTTTTCTTTCAATTTTTCTTGCCAACCTGTATGCCTTCTCCAATGAATCAGGTTCCTAAAGGCGAACCTCATGTTGGATGTTATCATTTAAAGTCCCTATGAAGACTTAAATCCTATACTTCTCTGGAATATCATTTATCCTTATATTCAATTTTTGGAAGTCCTCGATGTGCTCTGCCATTGAACCCTTTTGTTTGAGATTTATCAATTGGCTAAAGAAGGTGTTGCTCTTTGTATCCTCATAATGTGCTATCATTTCCTCCGTGAAAATTGACCAGGTGACACGTTGTTTACGAGAACAAATCCCTCTATACCATACAAACTAATTTAGTTCTAAATATCAAGATGCAATACGTGCCTTTTCTGGCGGTTGCACATCATGTAAATTAAAATATTGCTTCATCTGTAGTATCCAAGTTACCAGATCCTTGCCATAAAATTTCCTCATATCTATATTTGGAATATGGTGGGTCTTCAATCCAACATTAGAGTCTATGAAATCATGATTAACATTTCTTTTGTTCTCATCATGAGTTTCCTCTACTACCTTTTCAGCATTAGGAAGCCTTTCTTGTAGTGACTTTGTCACACCTTCCTTCAAATCTTCCATGTATTTATTCAAATATTTCATGTTGTCATTCAATTTTTCTTCTATACCATTTATCTTATTGATGATATCTTTGATCACATTCTTCAAATCATCCCTCCAATTTTGCTTACTAGGTGTTTCTATTTTCTTGATTTGAGTCATTCTTTTTCTTTCTTTTAGCAGCTCGATCTTGAATCTATTGTATCTTTGAAATTTTAGATCTCCAAGGTCTGAAATTGTGATTTACGGCAACCCTCTGTGTCCTCTTTCCAATGCCACCAGTCTGATCAAAATTGGATTCCCCAAGAAAGAGTTATGCCCAATCTCCCAAGATGACCTGATTATATATGTTTTCAGTAGAGATAACTTGTACAAAGTGCCACGTGTCACTGTTTCAACCTTTGGACCTAAAAACAATACACAGAAAAGCACAATCCTTCCTCTTTTTGCAACTTCTTACGAAACTTCAATCTGATTCTTAGAGAGAAAGTTATGATGATTTTCCCAAGGTCACCTGTTTGGGATGTAATTCGGGAACCTGCAAAAACCCTAAATGTCTTGGACTGTATCTCCGAAAATATAGCAAAACAAGATTTGAAATTTGGGCCTGAGCGTCACCAAGATTTAAGCTCAAATGAGTTTTAATTTCTTATTTTGAACCTTCGTAGAAAAAAAATATAGAAAAAATGCCACGATCACCTGTTTGAGATGGAATTCTAAAGCTTGCAAAAACCCTAACTTCTTCAAATAATATCTCTTAAAAAATAGCGAGACAAGATTTGAAATTCAAACCTGAGGTTTAGAACGATTTCGGATTTTTTTAGCTTCTGAATCTTCATAGAGAAAAATTTATGGCGAAAATGCCACGATGACCTATTTGGAGCAGCAAAACCCTAGAATCCAAAGCTCTCATACCAAATGTTATGAAACCAGCTCACAAAAAGATATAAAAGATAGATTAGCGACTTCAAAATCAACCTCTTTGAGGGGGCAACCTCCATTACATTACACAATGAACAATTCTTGGATGATACAAATGACAAGGCCTCCTTTCTATATATAAGAGTCTAAGGGGTCCCAATACAATCATAGCCTACATAACAATAATATTGTAGGGGCACAAAAATATCAATAGTGGGCTTCTATATGACATAATAATAACAACATGGGGACTATATAGGCACAATAATACAATAAGGGGGTTGCACTAATAACAATAAGGGGTTACACTAGTAGTATAGGGACCTAATGGATTATGATGTTTCCATTTGAAGTATCATGGATATTTTTGTATGCTTGAAGATAATAAGTGTTGACACCTAATCATCAGGATTGGGTGAACATAATGTAAATAAATAAATAAGTAATGTGAACAGTCATTGGGAGATGAAGTGAACAGTGTCTCCGTCATGTATATAATAAGGCCAACCTGAAGGAATAAACACGAATCAATTTTTGGTTGAGGAGTTACTGCCTGGTCTAACATGGTATCAGAGCCAGCTCCTAAAATTAGGTTTTGTGTAACTCCTGGTGTCAGTTTAAAATTAGGTTTTTGTGTAACTCCTTGCATATAAAACTCTTCTACTCTGCTCTCCATTTAAAAGTGTTGCCCATATAAACGTTGTGGTGTCAGTGCCTGACATTTTCTCTCAAGCCCACCTGTACGCTTCTCTACTACACTGCTCGATACCTGCCTTCAACCATTGACTGCGCCCTCTGTCTCCCTGGACTATTCATAATTTTCCTCCCTGTGCTCATTATTGGCACCTTTTTTTCTTGGGTGTAATGTCTCTTTGTTTTACAGAAGAAGAGCATTGAATCTCTATGATGAATGCCCAGCTCCCACAAAGAAATGCCCTACTCCACGAATTCACTCAATTCATATAATCAGCATAAGGTTTTCTGCTCACAAACAGGGAATGAAACAAAAAAAAAGAGGTCCAGCGAGCGTTGGTATCTATGGTATGAGCGTTGATTTTCCTTTTAAATCCATGCCGGCATATGCGTTGAGGCCTGAAGTTTGAATGTTGTGTGTAATATGATTGATGTTGCATGTTATAAGTTAATACACAGTTTTTGTATTACATTGAATGCTGGTGGTCTAGTTTCTTGAATATGTTGTACAGTTTTTTGTATTGAATGAAGAACGATGCTTCCATAAATATTCCATAAGTATTCATGTTTTGAAGAATGTTGCTTCCATAAGTATCCTTGGGAAATTAGCATACGCGCTGAGGGGAACGACACTACCTACCTACATGTTCCAAAGGGAAAGTGGGTCCTTGGAATAAGCACTATACATAGGCCATTTTGGGACTTTAAACACTTTATTCAAAGCCAGATAAAGTAATCAGTCCATTGGGAGGAGGAAGGTCTTTGTAAAACATAGAATCTGCTGCAACCTAAATGAAACATGTGTTAGTTCAGCAGCGACTGTTGTGAGGAGCTATAGGATGAAATGTTAGTGCCGATACTAGGCAAGCAGACAACAAAATTTGGTGTTTTCTTGCTTCCTGTACAGTGGAGAGTAGGGTGTGGGACAGAGATTTAGAACAGAGATTTGACACTGATGAATGTGAAACAGGGTGCTGATTGGCTTTGCTTTATTCTTTTCTAGTAAGATTCAGAACAAAGGATCAGGATATATGCAACGTTGCATTATTGTTTAACAATCTGCACTAAGAGTCAAGTTTTAAAATTGTAATTAAAAAAAAAAAATTACCACCAGAAGTACAATTTTACTGTATATTGGCAGAAGTATTTTTCTATCAACAAAAATATTTTTTACAGAATGCATTCAATCATATCCATGGTGGGAATAGTTCTCACTGGCAAGGAGAACTATCCTGAATGGTCCAGGATGATAAAACACACCCTCATTTTAAATGAGTTGTGGAAAGGAGTGTGTGTCGGAGACGGAGATAATGAACCAGAACAGCCTACCTCAGACAAAGAGCTCGCCATTTGGGAAAACAAGAACAACAAAGCTTATGCATTAATCACAGCATCTGTAAATGAAGAGGTGAGTCACCATATTTCGTCATTTTCAACTGCCTTTGAAGCCTTACAAAAGCTGAAAGAACTCTATGACTCACATTCTGCACTTGAAGTTGTTCAACTCATGAATAAACTCTTCACTCTTGAACTGCAAAATAATGATCCTCTTGCTCTTGCATCTGAAGTAAAGTCTATGATGCATGATATCAAATCCACTAAGGTTGAATTGGATATTCCTCTTATCGCTTTTCTCAAGGCACTTTATCCTACTTACTCCAATTATCTTGAGTCATTGCAAGCAAATGGAAATCTCAAAGATATCACCTTTGACTCTCTTGTGAAAAGTTTGCTGAAAGAGAGAGTTTTTGGAAAGAAGACAACCCCTGAATCTTTTGAAGAGGCTATGTGCCTTGCTCATAAATAAAAGCATCCTACTCAAGATTCTTCAAGAGGAAGATGTGGTCAAAGAGGAAGAGGAAGATATTTCAGAGGCAGGGGGGCAGATATTCTCAAGGAGAAAAGGAAGATTTGCACTGCATTCATTGCAAAAGAAATGGATCACATGATGCCTCTACATGCAAGCTGCCATGGGACAAAATTGAGTAGAAAAGAAACCAACAGAAAGGTAAAATTGATGATACAAACAAAGGTAAAGCACCTGAATCCGCTCACTATGTTGTGGCACAATGTAATATTGGAGTAAATGAAGATTTATTTAATGCTTCACTTGCTTCTTGGAAAAATGATTGGTTGCTTAATTCAGGAGCAACTTGCCACATGACTCATAGAAAAGTTTTTTTGAAGAATTTACTGACAACGTTGATGGAGCAGTATACTTTGCAGACAAATCAAAAATCAAGCCATCAGGGCTTGGCACAATTAGGCTTAAACTGCCTGGTCTTCCAAACTTTCTTCTGCACCATGTTCTATATCTCCCACAGCTCAAGAGAAACTTGCTGTCCTTGGTCCACATCCGCCAGCAAGGTCACTCCATTCACATGTTTGATGGCAAGCTTGAGGTAAGAAAAGCATCTGAACACTCACTTGTCATGAGGGGAATAGAAGAAGAAAGACTTATCAAACTGCAAGGAACCTCTGCTCGTACACAACATCTCTCATACAATTCTCATCGTGAAGAAGGTACACTTCCATCAAGTTTATTATGGCATGCTAGATTTGGACATTTGAACTATAACAACCTCCGCTTGTTGAAGAAAAATGGTGTTGCTGGTTTGCCTACAATTCCTAGGAAACTTAAGCAATGTGATGCTTGCATTCTAGGAAAGCATAGCAAACAGTCCTTTCATGATTCACATTCAAGAGCACATAGGAAACTTGAACTCATTCATTCAGATTTATGTGGTCCAATGCCTGTTCCTTCTGCAAATGGAAATAAATATATCATGACATTTATTGATGACTACACCAGAATGTGTTGGGTTTATTTATTGAAGAACAATCTGATGCTTTTCAAACATTCAAGAATTTTCATAAATGGATTGAAAATGATGCACAATCTCATATTGGGTCTATTTGCACTGATAATGGAAAATAATACACATCAAATGAATCTGAAAACTATCTTTTCGGGCCAACATGGGATCAAACGTCAAACAATTGTGCCTTATAATCCCCAACAGAATGGTGTAGCTGAAAGAATGAATAGAACAATCTTGAATATGGTACGATCCATGCTTTTCTTCAAAAATGTAAAGATAATGTTTGGGCTGATGTTGTTCTATGTGCTGCATATATAAAGAATAGATGTCCATCTAATGCTATAAGAAACAAGACTCCTTATGAATTGTGGTATGGACATGTTCCTTCGGTAAAACATCTCAGGATCTTTGTTTCCACCTGTTATGCTTTGATACCAAAGGTACATAGAAACAAACTTGGTGCTAGAAGTCGTAAGTGTATCTTCCTTGGGTATTCAAACACCTCCAAAGCATACCGCCTCTATGATGAAGAAAATAAAAAGTTTTTGTATCTAGAGATGTAATTTTTCTTGAATCATCCAAATCTGACAATGTTGTTGAGCGGCAACTTGATCGCTTGGATAGATTCACAAAAGCAAAATCATTTCAAGAATTTGATAATCAGATTCCACGTCTTGAAGGAGGGATTCCTATACTAGATCAACATGTGGAATCTTCTTCTGAAGAACACTCTCCCCCGCATGAAACTCCAACAACGGATGATGCTTTAAGTGATGTAATTGATAGAATTGGGAGACTCAATCTTGATTCATTCCCAACTCAATCAACGGAGCAGCCTAGATTCATTCCCAACTCAATAAACATAACTTGCTATATGTTTAATTCCTGAATGTTGTGTGTTGGTGTCATTTATTTCTCTGAGAAAGTTGCATTGATTAACATATATGCAGTTATGGCTATCACATATGTTCTCTATTCTTGTGCAGGTAGCAATAACCTTTGGTCATAGTTGTTGTAGTTTATATTTATTGGGGTTGGTCTAATGTGATATGTGTCATGTTGGATAGTATGGGATGTAAGTTTTTCTTGTTAACTTTGTTTTGTTTTCTAAATCAGATCTAGAGGTACTTGGGACATGATTTCTTGTCAAATTGTGATAGTAAAGGCTAGTGTTGGACAGTTGTAAGCCCAATCAATATATGGGCCCATTTTGGACATATTTGAATAACTTATATAACTTAATATTATCTATTTATGTTTTAATTATGAATTTTTTTTGTCATGTTTTGATGGTTGTTTGGGACCAGTACTATAACAACAATTGGTCCCTGCACAACAATAGAAGTCTCTCCCCTAGTACATGTTTCGGGCTTATGGAATACTTGTTACATAGGTGGGAATTTAGATGGTGTAAATCGGGTTGATATGTAATAGAATATATTCAAAAAATAAAACATTTCTTTGTACGGTCACTCAACACATCGGTACTGTAATTTTTTATAAAATTTTTTGTATTAATGTGATTGCAATCTTCAACACACATATCTTATCTCCATTCTACAGAGTTAACTAATGTTCAAGCTTTATATGTTTTTTTGGTGGTTTGCTGTGGTTGCCATAAGACGCATTGACTATTTATTGCTGGTATATTTGTAGAATATTGGTCTAGATTGAAGGAAAAGAAAGTCACATCTAGTGTCCCGAGATGCCCTAATGTTATTTGTGTAATGGTGAGACATACTATGGAGCACCATGCAAGATTGTAAGATTTCTTTCTTTGTAGTGTAGTTATGAAGTCCAACATAGTCAATATGCACTCAAATCTTGTAGGAGCTCTCAATTATATATTATTTGATTGATTATGGAAACCAAAGTACAACTTTCTCAATTTAACATTCCTATCGGCCTCATTTTGCACCTTTTGGGACAATGACTAGTTATATATTATGGTGGATGATGATGAAACTAGAAATTTTAAAATCTTTGTTTCAAATGCACAATTTCACTGCACATCACTATGCTCACCTATTTAATGATATATCATGATAGTGAGGAATAGAAACATGTATTTCAAAATGCACAATTTTAGATGTCACCTTAATCCCATTTAAAATGATGGAAGGCAAAAATATACATTTCAAAATATAGAGATTCAACTCCAACTTTTAACTCTCCATCCCAAATTCATCCTTTTTAATCAATAAAAAGAATATTATCATATTAAATTTCAATTAAATAAAAAAAAACTTAATTACATAAATTTTCTAATAATAAAATGTATTCATCATTTAACATTGATTATATAAATTTATTCTCATTAAAAAGTTTTCTAATTTAATATAATTTAAACTTTTAATCTATTTATAGATAACTAATTTTTATCCTATTTTTTATCTATATTAAAATTTCTTTAGGTCTGATAGACCAAAGTTTGGTCGTTAACCACAACCACCACCACCACCACCATCATCATCAACTTTTTCATTCATATTTTGTTTTTGTATTTAATATAATTTAAATTTTTAATTTTTCATAGATAAACTAAAATTCTTATCATTTTTATTTAATATAAATTTCTTTAGGTCCAATAGACCAAAGTTTGGTCGTTAACCACAACCACCACCACCACCACCATCATCATTCAAACTTTTTCATTCATATTTTTGTGTTGTTATTATGAACAAGATATAGAACAATGTAATGAATAATGGTTTTATAGGCACCTTATGTTTTGGAGGTGCCATGGAATATGTATTTTACTATTATTTAAATAATAATTAAAAATTAAACATTACAAAAATACAAAATTATTTTAAAAAATGATATTGGATTGAAATAAAATAATAATAAAAAAAAAATGGTTTAAATATAAAATTATAAAATGATTTTTAATTTTATTTTTAATTTAAAATGCTTATTGTTTTCATATTGATAATCGGAAAAAAAATGTATTTACATTTTTATGAAAAGACAATTTATACAACAATAATAATGCACATTAATACATTGAGGCATATACAAAGGCTTTCTTCCCTATTTTGAGAAACAGTAAACTCCATAAAATGGCTTTGTTTGTGACAAGGCATGCCCATTACCCAACTTCTTGCTTTGTCCCAAATGATGAACATAACAACAACTTTGTCAAATCCAATTCCTAATCCCAATGAAAATGCTAACAAGGACACTTTTTTACTGGCATAGCTCGGCAATCCCTTTTTAGCATTAGTCTTATTGCTCTTACCTCCACCAATTGTTTTCTTTGGCTTATCATTCTTATTGCATGTGGGTAGGGAAAGCCCACATAAGCAGTGATTCTTATCAAAAGATGTCACATTGAAAGTGGAGAACTGTGTCCCACTTGGGACTGGCCTACAAAGGTGGTTATATGAAACATTCAAAGAAGCCAACATTGATAATTTAGACAGAAATTGAGGTATTTGTCCACTCAAATTATTTTTTTACAAGTCAAATTCGTCCAAAGAAGGTATCTCACTAAGGGATGTAGGGATTTGTCCTTCCAATTGATTCCCAGATAAATTAAGTAGTCTTAATCTACTCATGCTTCCTATGTTTATAGGAATTTCTCCTGTAAGATTATTACAAGACAAATCAAATATAGTGTTTGTTGGCAATAGATATGACACATTATAGTCATTTCCTTTGATGTCAATAATAATTTCCAGGTGTAGTTCATAATTATTTGACACATTCACAAATTCAGAGAACCTCTCAAGATGAGTTGGTATCATTCCACTGAATTTGTTGTTGGATAAATCCAACATATGTAACTTGGTAAGATTTGTTATGTGCTGAGGAATGCAGCCATGAAGATGATTATAACCAGGGATTAAAGCTTCTAAGCACTGAAATGATGTGAAGTACTGAGGAAGTTCCCTTGTCAATCCATTTTTGCTTAAATCTAGGACCAGAAGCTTGGTAAAATTGGCCAAATATGTAGGGATTTTCCCATAGAAGTTATTAGAGTGAGCAAAGAATATTGTTATATTAGTACAACTGCCAATGCTATTAGGAATTGGTCCCCCCAAGTTATTTTCTAATAAATATAACTATTGTAATGAAATCAAAGCATCAATACTCTTAGGAATACTCTGTGAGACACCTTTATTATACATGGTTAGTGTAACGAGAGAGTTTAAATGGCCTATTCTATACGGAATATGTCCAATTAACTTGTTTGAACTTAAGGCCAAGAATATCAACAAATGAAGCTTCCCTATAGCTTTTGTAATTGTGCCTATCAAATTATTACGTGAAAGGAATAAGATTCGAATATTCCTTAAATCGGTAATGGCTTCAGGAATGCTACCAGTGAGTGCATTATTAGCAAGATATAGTTCAACCAATTGACTCAAATTAGAAAAAGTTACATGAATTCTTCTAGTAAACATATTTGAGAAAAGATAGACCATTTCTAATTGAGTCAAGTTGAGAATGGCTTTAGGTATGTTGTTGGCGAGTCCATTCTTCGATAGATCTAAGGTGGTCAACTTGGTCAGCGTGTCAATGGATTCAGGGATGCTAGTGAGTCTATTGCGGGAAATAATTAAGGAGGTCAATTTGGCTAAATTGACAATTTCTCTAGGGATGTTAGTGAGTCCACATTCATAAAGAGCTAAGTCGGTCAGCGTGGTCAAGTTGGTAATGGCTTTAAGTGTATTCGTTGTGAGGTCTAGACTAAGAGATAGAAGAGAGAGGGGAAGCCTGAATATTTCGGATGGAAGAGAACCATAAATATTGAAGCTAGATATAGATAGTTGTGTAAGTTGTGTCAAATTACCTAACTGAGGTGGTACTCTGCCTAAAAATTCATTGCCTTCCAGAAGCAGTTTCTCTAGTTTCTGCAGTAGCCCAGGTCAGTTGGAATAGAACCGGTGAGTGCATTGACATAGAGGCAAAGTATTCGCAATGCTTTAAGCTGCCCCAAATCCACTGGAATAAAACCCTTGATCTGATTGAAGCTGAGGTCAAGTACTTGCAACGATTTAAGCTGGCCCAACTCAACTGGAATACAACCATTGATCCTATTGCCACCCAAGTCAAGTACTTTCAATGCTTCAAGCTAGCCCAACTCAACTGGAATACCACCATTGATTTTATTGCCACTCAGGTCAAGTACTTGCAATGCTTTAAGCTAGCCCAACTCAGCTGGAATAAAACCCTCAATCCCATTCTCGCTGAGATCAAGAAATTGCAACACATTAAGCTGGCCAAACTCTACTGGAATAGGACCTTGCAATTTATAATTTGTAAAAAGATTCAGGATGCAGAGTTTTTGCAGCATGCTCAATTCCACTAGAATAGGACCGCTGAGCTTATTCTAGCTAAGGTCAAGTAGTCTCAACGCTTTAAGCTGGCCATTCTCGCCTAGAATTCCTCCTTCCAAATCAGAATTCGCAGAAAGATTGAGGGCGCGAAGTTTGTGCAGCAAGCCCAATTTGACTGGAATGGACCCGTAGAGCTCATTCCAACTGAGGTCAAGTACTCGCAACGCTTTAAGCTGGCCTAACTCAGGAGGAATTCTTCCCAGTAAATAATGACCAGAAGCATTTAATGTGTGTAGTAAATACGAATTGTCGAGAGACATAGAAAGGGTACCTTGCAATGGTTGGGTACCAGTGGGAAACACATACCAAGAGAGGTCAATGTGGATGACTCTGCGAGTTTTGTGCCAACAGCGAATGCCATACCAAGAACACGTGTTCTGCGAGTTGTGTGTCGTCCAGTTGGAGAGGATGCCAGATGGATCCACTGTGATGGAGTTTTGGAAGGACAAGAGAGCATGGAGGTCCCTTTTCTCGTGGGCATCCATTGATGATGAGGTTGATGATATAAATTCATCCTCCTCAGACTCAGGGTGACTTTGAAGCATAGTAAATCCACGACGAGGCATGTTGGAGCTCTCTCCCTGAGCATTGAGTATGGGTATGAGAATAATGATTGATTGACATTGAGATTTATTTGTTGAATTTAGGCTTCTGTGATCCATATCAAGTTTTTGAGAATATTTTTCCATGTAAATCACATTAGAATGCTTTTGTCTACGCGTTTCGAACCAACGAGTATGGTTCATCATCGGACAAGTTGAAGAACTAGATCTTGGCTACAAGTTAAATAGAAAAGTTGATCATCCAACGACTATATTAGTCCAGGACAAGTTGAAGAACCAGATCCTGGCTGCAAGTGAAATAGAAGAGTTGATCATCCGACGACTATATTAGACCAGACAACGGCTATATTGGATTGGGCAACTAGACTCTCTAACGACTATATTTGACTAGGAAATGACTAACCAGACTAGACCAAGGGATAGGGATAGGAAAAATAAAATTAATTACTTATATATATTAAATTAATAGAAATCAATTAATTAGCGAAAGGACTTATATTTTAATTAAATAATTGGTAAATTAATTTAAGTTAGTTTCATAACTATTACCATATATAAGTGAAGTAATGTAAGGGCTAGTATTAAATTTATATCAAAAACTATATAATTAAATATTTAATGTTATATTAAAGCTAAAAAATTGTGTAATTAAATATTTAATATTACATTAAAGTTATATATTTAACTATCAAATGAATTAATATGGCGAATATATATAAATAATAGTTTTAATTTGAGGTTTAAGTTATGTTATAGTTAATATCATAACCTAATATATAGAAAACTTATGAGCAATTAAACATGATAAGCAAATATTAAAGATTGTATGTAAAGGTATAAATATATTAAATAATTTAGTATTATTTATTCGAAAGTTTATATTAATGTTATATAATGATTGGTTTTCGATTATTTTAAAAAAAAATTAAAAAATTTCACTTTCTAAATACATAGTTAAGTTTATCATTAAGTTTTTATTTCTTTAATCTAAAAATAAATAAATATTTCTTCCTTATTTTAATACAGATATAACACAAATAATATAAGTATATTTAACCATATCAAACATTATTCTTATTTACTTTATTATGTATAACTAAAATATGTGAAAATAATGAATATAAATAATTAAAATATAATATTCTTTATATTTTGTTTAATATTAAATAAATAAAATTTTAGAATCAATTTTTTTTGCTAAGTATGTTTAATCTATTAATAAGTAAAAGCTATTTACAAAGAGAGCGCTTGCTATCAGAGAGGACAGACAAGCTTAGCATTACAAAACACTGGTTTTGAGACTGCCTCAACAGAGGGGAAACCAGTCTGGAGGGATCAAAAATGCCAGAAGACACAGAGTCCATAGTTTTTCCAAACCGAGCATACAGATCAACAAAAGCCGACAGAACATCCAGCTGGATGTGCCTACATGGACAAAAAATAAAAAGAACCAGAACTTAAAAGAACTGCCACCTGGCATTGGGCACGACGAGCTCCGTGGCCGGCTCTTCCTCTATTGGACAGCCCCAATCTTCACAGTTGTCCAACAGATTTGGCACACCAACTCCTTCCTCCCGCCGCGTGTCCTCCTTGTCCTGAGTTTCCATCTCCTTGCTTAGCGAGGCCTGTCGAGGCTTTGGATCCTCTTCCTTGTTCTGCGCTGCCTCCTTCCCCAGCCTCCGTTGCTTCCCTTCAAGCCTAGATTCCATGGCAGAGCGCGGGTTCTGACGGGCTTCTGGCTAACTAGGCTCTGCCCTGAAAGTAGCACTTCCTCAGCAAAGGCCCTGATTGCTTTGATCCTCTTCCTCTGTAAACAGGATGGATATGGTAGCCATGATGACAGGTTGGTTCAGCGTGCTCCTGAAGTGGAAGAGCGTGGTGTGAGGGGAAGGGAGCCGGACGAAGATGCCCACGCCCACTCCTCATGTTGGGATAATGGGGGTTATCTGGTGTGGAGGAGGGAGAGCTCGAGGAGCTATGCCTTCTGGCTTGCTGACGAGCGCTTCCCCCTCTCGAGCCTCCCCTTCTGCTAATGAGCCTCTGCCTCACCATGACTGAGCGGGTGAAAGAGCGAACGCGCAGACGCAAACAGAGGAGAGCGTGAGCATGCGGAGGGCGCGTCGCAACAACACGACGGAGCTCGACCCTCTCCCAGAACCCACCTTTTCCCAACCAACAATGCTTGGAAAGCCCTCTGTAAATGCCATTGTTGTCTCGGATTTTATCAAAATTCTCTGCGCCTCGGCTATCCTCCGCCATTACTGCTGCATTCAATGCAGCCGAAGGCCAACTATCCCAAACGCATGTGGAGGCGATTGTTCTGTCCTCTGCTCGCCTGTTCCAGCCAGTTTCCCATTGCATGAGGCCATGTGATGGCTCTTGCAACCGCATTAAACATTTTACACTGCAGGCCATGTGGTTTGGGGTTGGTAGGTGTCGGTCGACCCTGCTCCACCCCTGTCCCATCCACCTAGAGCGCCGTTGAAGCACCCGCATCCGGGGAGTTTGCTTCCTTTTGGAGCAGATTGATACATTCCTGTTTTTTCTCATGATTCTGAATGATATTGAGGCTCCCTGCAAGGAGGGGTTGCTTGTGTTCAACTCCCATGTTGGCGAGGAGATCTGCTACCTTGTTGCTTTCCCTTCTGACATGTTTGAAGATGATTGCTCTGTTGTTGTTGAGGGTGCTTTCTATGGCCTCCAACCTTGCCTCTAGACGCCAACTAGTTGAAATCTTGTTTGCATGAGCTCCATTGAGCAGTTGTGTAGCCATGTTAATAAGCAGTTGGGAGTCTCCTTCAATTTCCAAAGGCTGGAAGTAATGGTTTTGAGCCAAGAGAATTCCTTGCCATAGACCCTCTAGCTCAGCTGAGTTATTAGTATCCCATCCTATATTGCCAAGGTATATTAGAAGAGGAGAGACCTTGTAGTCCCTGAATATGCCGCCAAATCCTGCTTTCCCTGGGTTCCCCTTAGAAGCTCCATCAAAGTTGAGTTTGTATCTTTGCTTTGGTGGGGGCTGCCATTGATGCGCACGATCGTTGGTGTTTCCTTTGGAATTGCCTTCTGTGCTTCCCCGGGGTAGTTGGAGGTTCCAGTTGTCCCATATTGTTTGTTCTGTGGCGTGCGCGGGAAAGTCCTCCAGAAGCCAAGCTTTGAGAGCCAAAGTTTCTTTCAGATTCGTGACTAGCTTGTCCCAAATAATTTCTAATGGAGTGCACTGGTTTTTAAAGATGCGTTTGTTCCTTTCTTTCCAGAATGTCCAGGTGAGGAGGCCCGGGATAATTCTCCAGAGGAAATTTAGGAGGGTGCTTTTATAAGGGCTTTGGTGCTAGAGGCGAATGGAATTGATGATGTCTTCAGATGGTCGACAATTTCTCTGGCATCTGAAGCTAGCTTTCTCCCAAAGCTGGTTGGCTAGGGGGCAGGAGTCCAGAAGATGTTGTATGGTTTCCTCGTGCGTGCAGCAATTGGGGCACATGGATGGCCCCTATATCTTCCTTTTTCTTAAATTGTCCCAGGTTAGGATTTTCTGATGCCCAGTGAGCCATAAGAAAGTTGAGACTTTGGGCCAAATACCTGGTGTCCATATCCATCCCCAGATGGGATCCAGGGGTGTGTCATCTTGGCTCTGGATTTTGTAGGCTTCTTTTGTGGTAAAGGATCCTCGTGGGGTGTAGCCCCATCTTAGTAAGTCTTCACCATCACTGTGTCTGAGTATTCGTTTTTGGAGCTCTGTTTCCAGGTTTTCTCTTGTCTGGATAGCAATGTTTCTTGTCAGTTCTTCCATTCGTTTCCATTGCCTGTATCCTTGATTGATCTCCTGTGACCATTGCTGATTTACCTTCTCCTTTTGTTGTTCCTCCCAGTCATTACTGGGCTGAATATTGAGAACCTTGTCAAATCTGGGAAGTTGATTCCAGGTATCTGTCCAGAAACGAGCTATGTTGCCACCTCTAATTTCCCAAAAGCTATGCTGTTGGATGAGGGTGGAGTGTTGACTGGCCGCATTCCACATCAGCGATCATTTCTCCACAGGGGTGAATTTGATCAGCTCCTCCTTCGGTCTGTGGTTAGCATACTTGGCTCGCCAGATGACGCCCCAGGGCTTGTTTGGTGCTATGAGCCATTGCCACCAGATTCTTGCCCCCATTATTTCATTGCTTTGGTTGGGATCCCTGAGGCCTAGCCCTCCCTTCTCTTTAGGTTTGCATATGGTATTCCAATTGATAAGGGCCCACTTACGATTAGTGCCATGCGATCCCCATAGGAAATTGCGTTGAATATCTCTAATTCTTTTGAGAGCCCATCTTGGCGCTGCCAAGATTGAGAAGAGATAGAGGAGCACTGATTTGATAAGAATGACGCTACTAGCTATGTTCAGAGCTCTGAAGGTCCAAGAGGAAAGGCAGGATTCCAGCTTCTCAATGAGTTTATGCCAAGAGGCATTCTTGATGGCTGAATCAATGAGAGGGGCGCCCGGGTAATTAGAGGGAAGGGTAGCAATGGTAAATCCCAGGATGCGGGCTATGGCTCGTTGAATGATGGGAGGTGTGTGGAAGAAAAAGATCTGTGATTTGGCTTTGTTGATACTGGTGCCCGAGGCTTCAGAAAAGTCCTTCAGGAGGGTCTTAAAGATGGATGCTTCTTGAACTGATGGGTATCCAAAGAGCATATTGTCTTCTACGAATTTCTGATGGGTGGTAGCAGGGGTATTGTGAATAGATATTCCTTTCAACATCTAAGAATGAAGGGCCTGCTTGATGAGTCTACCCAACCCTTCTGCCATTAGTACAAAAAGGAAGGGAGATAGAGGATCCCCTTGTCTGATTCCTCTGGAGGGGCTGAAAGGTCGAGAGGGGATGCCATTGATGAGGATGGAAAAGAAAGTAGAGGAGATTAAGCTATGAACCCATCGCACCCACATAGGATCGAAGCCAAAGGCGTTTAACATTTTTTGGATATAGGTCCAACTTAATTTGTCAAAAGCTTTGGATAGATCAATCTTAAGGATCATACCTGTCTGATTGGAAGTCTTAAGGGAGTGTATGATTTCATGAGTGAGGATGATGCCGTCCATTATTTGTCTTCCCTCAACATACCCAGCTTGTTCCGGCGATATGAGTAGGGGTAGCAGGGGCTTCAACCTGTTTGCAATGACCTTGGAGATGAATTTATATATGACGTTACAGAGTGCAATTGGGCGATATTTTTCCGGTGTGGTTGCGCCCTCTTCTTTGGGTATGAGAGTGATGAAGGTTGAGTTGAGTGCTGGTAGCAACCAATGAAGAGATCGAGATTCCTCAATGACTAGCCAAACTTCTTCTCTAATGAGTTCCCAGAATGAGTGGAAGAAGGTGGTTGAGAAGCCGTCTGGCCCTGGAGCTTTGCCCTCCTTGAGCTGTTTCATGGAAAAATCAACCTCCTCTGGCTGGACAGGTCTGAGAAGGAGTTGATTATGGTCCTCTGTGATGACTTTCGGGATATGTTGAGTAATCTTTTCTATAGCTCTGCTTCTGTCGATTTGAGGTTCTTGAAGAACATCCTGGAAGTAGTTGACTAACTCCTGTTCTATTTTAGTGTGATCCTCCACTCTTCCCCTCCTTGCTTTTGGAGAAAGGAGATGGTATTGTGCATTCTCCTTTGTATCGTAGTCCTATGGAAGAATTTGGTATTTCTCTCACCTTCTTTCAGCCATCTGATTCTGGATTTTTGCTTCCATAGGATTTCTTCCTGCTTGTTTCTCTCCTCCAATCGTTTTTGTATGTCTTTTTCCCTGTCCATGGTTTCTTCTTTATACCCTTCTGTTATTATTTGCTACTGGAGCTCCCTCATTTCCATGTTGAGGTTTTGTTGAGCCTGAAAGATATTACCAAAAGTTTCTTTATTCCAATTTTTTATTTGAGCTTTCAAATATTTGAGTTTCTATTGGAGTTAAACATTCTTGACCCTTCCGGGGCTGTGAAGTTGTTCCAAGCGTTATTGATGAAGTCTTTGAAAGCGGGATGGGATAACCAACATGCCTCAAATTTGAATGGACGTCTGGTAAAGTTACCTGGTCGCTGCCATTGTAGTGCTATGGGCCAGTAATCCGAGCCGAAGTGAGGGAGGATAAGTGCCGAAAGATCTCCCCCTAAATGAATGACGCTATCTGAGATGAGGAATCGATCGAGCTTCGATGCTATTTGATGCCTCCCAGTTCTGCGATTGCTCCAGGTGTGAACGCCATTGGGAGTTTGCAAGTCGATGAGCGAGTTGTTGTGGATGAAGTCTTTGAAGTGAGTCGAGTCCTGATCCAACTTGGCTCGTCCACCTCTCTTTTCCTCTAATTTGGTGATAATATTGAAATCTCCGCCTATGAGCCAGAGAGAATACTCTCTGTTGGAGTTGAGGTTTGCTATGGTATCTATAAGAGCAATTTTATTGGGCGCTTCTTGCGGGAAGTAGACATTGGTCATATGTCCATGGATGTTGGTTCCGATAATATGAAATGTTGCCTCGATGAGATTGTGGGAAGCATGGAGATTTGACAACGAGATTTTTTGGGTATTCCAGGCAATCGCTAAGCCTCCAGAGGCGCCTGATGCATCCACTGCCACTGTATTGCATCCTGGCCAAGATTTTGTGAGGATGCTTCCCAGGGTACTGCTGTTGCACTTTGTTTCCTGCAAGAAAAAGATCTGGGGTTGTCCCAGCCTTATCATGCTTCTGATCATTCTGAGTTTCCCAGGGCTATTGAGCCCTCTTACATTCCATGAGATGAGCTTCATTGATCACTATGTGGAGTGGGCCTATAATACTTTGTCAATTTTGCATATCGGCGAGATTCAACCAAGATTTTGCCTACTGCTATAGTTCGTTGGAGATCAGTTTTTCTCCCTCTCTTTTTGGAATCCTTTGGTAGGAGATTGCCATCCCATTGACTACCTGGTTGTATACCTAATTGTTGTTGCTGATATGCTTTGGAGATGATTGTTTCTAGAGTACTGAAGCTGGTGCTCTTGAATTTTGTCATACTCCTTTTTTCTACATGCTTGCTCCAATCCAAAAATGTCTAGCCCTTTTAGATCTATGCTCTCTGGTTCTTCCTCCATATGCTGCACTTGACTTCTTTCCTCTGAGATAAGCGCTAGTTGCCAGGACTGATTTTGTGGGTCATCCGTCTCCATGGCTTTGGAAGTTCCTTCAGGGTGTTCCAGGTTTGCTATGGTAGTTCCGCCTGATTTAGAAGTGGTTCCCTCCACTTCCATATCCTTTGCATTCCCATCAAATCCTTTTTGGCTCTTTTTGGGGGTTGCAGCATCATCCCTGGGGAGCCGAGATGCAAGAGAGGACTCCGGAGGGGGAATGATTGGAGTGGAGGCGAGAGGCATGGAGCTATGCTGTAAGCTAGGGGGTTGCTCTTCTGTGGCTTGAGCGAGAATTTCAAAGCTATTACTTGTGGAAGGGATAGAAGCCATCTCTTGCTGGGGTTTTTTCCTAGAGGAATGTTTTTTATGCGCTCGCTTGCGGCTAGGGACTTTGGTGAAACCTTCTTGGGCATGCAGATTAGAGGGATCGGAATCAAAGGCTTTGACATTTAGTGGGCAATCCCTAAAGAGATTCCCGTGAGCATGACATTTGCGACAGTGAAAAGGTACATGTTCATAATCCAAGGGTTGAATCCATTCATAATCATCATGAGAGAGACTTACCGAATCCGGAAGGGCTTTATCCAGGCGCATGAAGACACAGATGCAGGTGTAAGATGTGTATCTTTGGAGCTTCGTTTCTTCAGCTACTTTTATGTAGTCCCCCAGTCCATTTCCAATGTCTTTGAGCAGCCCTTCATCCCAGTATTCCTCTGGAAGTGAGTACATTCTCATCTACACTAGAGCCCAGGAGAGATCTTCCTTGTCCGAGTTAAATCGTGCTACCTAGTCCCTTAGATATAATCCTGCCGAGTTAAAAAAGTATGGCCCTTCATCCATGATTCTGAACTTGTCTTCTAAGCACAAGAATATCACAGTGAAGAATCCTTTCGGCCCTAGCTGCAGTGTTATGTGGCCCTTGGGTTTCCATTTGGCAGCGATCCAACCATATAATGCTTTTTCTGTTGGCCAGAAGCCTATAAATTTTCCTATGAGCGCATGATCTTTCATGTATTGGATTCTTTCATTAATCTTCTGACTGGGCAGTTCTATCTTGGGTCTTTCTGCTGCTATTGGTTTGCATGTGCTCGAGGTAACCGTGGTCTTTTCCCCTGTCTTATCTTTTCCTCGCAGCGTTTCACTGCGCTTGTCTGCCTGACTGTCAGGTGCGTTGGGCGTATGCTGCTGCGGCTTCTCATTGTTATCTCCGTTTGCATGGATCAAGCCAAACATGATTGACCCCGTTCTCCCTGGCAGCAAGGTATTGGACAAGGGGGAGGGCTTGGAGGCCCCCCCTATAGGGGTTCCATACGTTTTGTTGATATGCCTGCGTCTCTCTGTTAGGATCAGGAGGTCAGGCCTTTCAGAGGTTGCTGAGTCGTGCTTGTCTGCGCCATCTCAGAGAATCACCAACGCCAGCCCTAGTTGCAGAGCCCGTTTTCAGTCATCATTAAACTTAGTGTTATTGTGAGTTAAAGAGTGTGAATGTAGTCTATTTGATTTTTCATGATACTTGATTCAAATGCCATGATAAGTCCTACCATATTGAAGAAGTCTCTCTCCTTCAAAATGAGAACAAACAACTCAATCCTATCCAACCTCCTATACTTGAGCTAATATTTGATGTATATTGTTAGATATAGATTTGGCAGAAAGGAATAATAGAGAGAATCATAAGAATCCACAAAAAGGAAGGGCCTACTCAAATTGGACCTTATTGGTTGTGAACATTCTTTAATTTTTGTAATTGGAGTCTATAAGGAATTGTGTTCAACAATGTAATAAATGCAATGCATGATCAATATTCACAAGACCAAACAAGCCATTAGACATGGGTAGATCAAGATTGGCCTTGTCAACCATTATATCTCTATTTAGAAACCTAGTCCCAAGTTGAACTAGTTAGATACCTTTCAATATGAAACTTATTTTGTTTGTTATGTTATACTCTAATTTCTTTTATGAATCAATTGAGCTCTACAATTTCAATAGTGGATTTCTCTCCTTGGGTTTCCCACTTATTCTTAGTGTGTTATTGTGCATTATTTAAGGTTATGTTATGTTGACATTACTTGTTATCATTATTCTCTTTGTTATAAGCTATTGTTATTCAATCATGGTTAATTTTTCAATAAATCAATTTTGTTGTTTGTACTTTATTAGCCAATTATTATATCATAAAGGTACATTGATTTGTTTCATATGTTGAGTCATCTTTAAGCCCAACATTTGACATGTAGTCCCATGAACTCACAAATATTGTAGTGTGAGGAGATACCACTAGCAAACTTTGAAGAGAGTTTCTATGGTTGATCATGGATGTTCCACTAGACAATGCATCACAATAAATCTAATAAAAAATGTATTGAAAATCCAAAATCTATACAATTAGGGGTAATTTTCTTTAGACTTGTGGATTTATCGAGCTACTATTTTTTGTTTATTCATGTAAGATATAAAAATGGAAAAAATAGAGAAAGGTAAAATACAATCACTCACAATGAACCCTAAATTTCCATGGATATTCCACTAGACTATTTGTTAGAACATATATATGAAAATACATTTGAAAATCCAAATTATACACTATAAGGGTTAATTTTTTCTTAGATTTCCAAATTCGTTAATTACTGTGTTATGCTTATGCATGCAATAGTTAAAATATGAAAAATAGATAACAACAAAATAAAACTCACAAACTACAATGAACACAATATGTGATCTAAGAAAATCCTTATGAGATAAAATCGAGATGGAACATGAGGTTGCCATGCTCTATTTTTCTCTAAGTGGAAATGGATGCAAGTACAGAGGAGTGAGACTCGTAACCTATAGATTGCTCTGATACAAAGACCCTCTCTATTTTCTCTCTCTATCCACTCTACACTACTATGCTCATATATGGAACAAAATGCACTCTTATATAATGGAAGCTCATTTCTTCCTAGCAGCATTGTTATAACACAATGCGATAACCTACTAGTGGTTAAGTTTTACTCCTTCAACTCTTAACTAGAGTTACAACATTGACTCTTCTAGAGTCTTTTTCATTGTGATCAAGTGAATATCTCATTTTCCATGAATAATGGGAGCTAATGTAGCGCCTCTCGAATTATGGTGGTTAAAGCAGAAAGGTCAACTTTTGGGTGGCATAACTTTTGCATATGGACTCTGTTTGAGGTCTCTCTTGCACCAACGAAAAGATGTATAAGTGTATAACTCTAAGGGGTGTGATGATTAAGCAACAAAAGATTACCCCAAAAATGAAATGCCCACTCCCTTATCCTATTATGTTATGTTATGTTGTTAGCCTACCTACTATGAGATTCTTTGATTTTATACATTCTTATTAGTGTTATTAGTATACATATGAGGTATGTGTATACCAGCTACATGCCCACATCTCGCAATATTTTAAGGTTTATTATGCTAGGTGATTGATTAATGAGTAACCTTAAGCCTAATTAATTATTAAGCTTTATTAATGGTAAAGTTAATTAATCAAACCTCAATCCTGTTGATTAATGATTTAGATTTTATTATGACTAATTTAATGTTTAAATTAATTAGGATTGTTATGAATGCATTGATTTGATAAGATCTTTAAAATGTTATATTATTATCCGTGTTGCTAGGCAGTGGATATTGCATTGGGTTTTTAGTCAAACCATATTAGTTTGGCTACCAAAAAATTAATACAATATTTCTATAGTTTAACATTGAAGATTAATTTTTATTTTTTAAAAATAATTTAATTTATTTATGTTCAATTAAATTGAACATGTTATTGTTGAGTGCTTTGGAATTTGTGTATTGATTAAAAGATGTTGTAGTCTAACCATAGTGTTTTTTTACCTTGAAAATCATGGGAATTCTCGCAAGATTTTGATAAAATCCTGGAGGGATTTTTGTAAATCCAAGTTACAAGTGTCAAACTTCAAGGTTTTGGGTGCCCCAAAAGTTTTTGATGGGGCTGAATCCATTTCCACCATAAAAAAACATGATTAGAACACTACTAATGCAAGATTTTTTGATTTTTTTTGCTCAAATTCCCACCACTTTTGATCGTCTTGACAATTCCTCCACCTCTGTAACTTAAAAAACCAAAAGTACAAAAGTCCAATGATACCAATTTAATATTATTCATGAATTTTTAGTAAACAAGAATTTAATGCATGTCAAAAGAAATCCATAAATGCATTACACATTTTCTAGGGAGTAGATGTATTCGTGCAATATACCCTTCACAGAGCCCGACGTGAAAGGAATTTGTTGTCACACTTGTATAGATCCCAATGGCCAAGCTTTGAAAGTAATAGGTTTCCTTTTTATTTATTATCAAATTAGCATAATTATTAACCTCCTAAATATATTTAAATGCTATATTTATTTTTACAATAGATTTATTGAATAAACAATTTTGACATTTCATATTAATTATGTAATGAATTTAAAATAAACAATTTAAGCCTAAATGGAGATTGTTAACACCATAACCTTTTACATTTAATTTTGCAATAAGGTGGTGGAAGAGGTAACTTTGACGTGGTAATAAAATTTTAAATGTTTGAATTTTTTTTTTATTCGTGGGATTACCATTCTAATTTTAATTAATTAATATTAAATATTTAAATTTCATATTTTAATTTAATAATTTTTTTTAAATATGAAATTTCATTTTATATTTCATTTTTTAACCAAGTTAATTATACCTTAATAATAAGGTATATTGAAATTTATTAAAATTATTAGGAATCAAATTGATTTCATTATACATATGGTGTTCTTTTAGTAATAAATGGATTTAATGTATTTAATAGATTTCACTTAGCTTTACGTTTTAAATACAATGAATTTAAAACTAGTTAAGATATTATTTTTTTAATATTTTATTTTAATCGGGTAGAGATTAATTTTTTTATATATTTATAAGTTTTTAATTAAAAATAATATTATATATTATTATTATTAATTAAATAAGAAATTATTATAATTAAAAAAAAATATATAGAATATATATTTTTAATTAATTAATTTAATTAAAATTTGGAATTATTTAAATTTTTCACTCCAACTAAATAAATATAATATATTTATTTTTTTAATTATTTTTTTACATAATTATTATTAATTGAATTTATTTAATTGTAAACAATAATATTAAATTAAATAGAACAAAAAATCAATCTTCCCATTATTATTATTATTATTATTTTTTTCTCTGTAAATCTAAGCTATTATATTATGTACAGTAAAAGTTTTACAGTCAAGGTGTCTTTGAGCCCAAGGCTAGCTGTGGCGCTTTGGGCTCTGCTATCACAAAATAGAACTTGCCCACGCAGGGGCATCACTGCTAAACTGGAACCATCCATATAAAACCATTAGGACTCAACTGAGGTCCCCGACGAGACAGACTAGTCCCACGCAGGGGCATGAGAGCAAGACAAAACAACCCACGCAGGGGCATGAGAACAGGCAAAAACAGCCCATGCAGGGGCTCGATAACATAACAAAACGGCCCACGCAGGGGCACGACAGCATAGCAGAACATCCCTCGCAGGGGCCTTGAACGCTTTTCAGCATTATCCCTATCAGTCCTACCAAAATTAACAGAAGCATACATTGATTTGGAGCAATAACAGAAATACCAAAAAGCATTGCCATTGACAAAACAAGAACCAGAGATGACCAAAGCAAAACCTGAGCAGAGAAGAGTGAAGAGAAAGTGGGTTTGCTGGGGGCTGTTCCGCCGGCTTTTCCTCAACCACCCTGCACCAGTCGTATTTCTCTTGCAGAGTCTCCCAGTCCTCCTCGGCGTCCTCCTTGGAGGTCTAAGCTTCCTGAGCCTGAGGGCCTTTTGGAATTTGCCCAGGCGCCTCCATAGGTTTCTTTTCCTCCCCGCCCGAGCTCCCACCTGGGAGCCTCTCTAGACTGCTTGAACCACCATCTCCGTCCTGAGATTCCTCAAAGAATAAGACCGAGACATGAGCATTGATGCGGGGTCTGTCCATCGAGCTGCCAAAGGTGAAGATGGCGGATCCAAATGCAGGTGCAGGGGCTGGCTCAGAGCTAGGACCACCCGTATCCATGAATTGGCTCGCCTGGATGGGGGTGCCTTGAATGCCTCCATGGCAATGACAGCGGCAATAATGATGGCGGGGTCTGGAGGTTGGAGGTCGAGACGGCCTTCCTCGAGCAGGACCCCTTCGCCTAAACATTTTTGCTGGAGCAGCGAGGACGAATAGAAGAACTGAATACGCCACCGACCTGAAGCGCCACCCAATTGAGCACAGACCTCTGCCACCCGAGTATTCAGGCTTATGACAGTCTTGGGGCATATAAATGCAAGCGTGACCAGCAGGAGCCGAAACCTGGAGGGCGAGGCAGCAAACAGTAATCTGTGCTCCATGACCCATTCCTTCTCCATTATTAACGAAACCTTCAGTCACTCGGTACCTGTTCGCTCGACCTGCAAGTTGTCGTCGCCCCATCTTATTGTAACTCGCATTGAATGCCCGCCTCTCGCCCTGTCCAGACATTCCATGGCGGTGAGGGGAGTAATGAATGTGTCCCTTAGACACGAGGTAGCACATGGCAGTCATGTGGCTCCTCGTTAACACTTGTCCCATCACCTGCATCCGGGGATTATTATTATTATTATTTTTAATTTGAATTTTATTGTTATAATGAGAGATGTTGTTAATATATTCTAGTCATTTGTGTTAATTAATGGAATTTCAAGCATTAACAACTTTTCATTTCAAAATTCATTTTTATCTTTTCACATTTACATAAGATAATTATAAATTAACATACATATCATCAAATAACAAATGACATAATCTGAAAATTAACAAATAATGTTTATCTATCTTATAAGAGCATATTTCAAAACAATTTGGTTGTTGTGTAATTTCGAATACCATGATTCAGTTTTCAACCAATGCAATATAAGTGTGTCTCTCCATTGTCAAACATGAGTCCCAAAAATACATTTTACAAATACATTTACAAAGCATAGTAATTAATTATTTTAAGCATAGTAGCTAATTCATTTAATATATTGATAGTTTCACTATTTTTCTACTAACTGGTAGGACAAGCTACTATGTAGCACTTGTTTTATATTGCAATTAATAAGGGCTGGGTGAATGACTTGATTGCCCAAGCAATAATTAGGGGACAATGGGGTAGGTGGGAGAGATGAGGTAGGGGTGCGTTAGAGAGCTTTTAAATAGAGTAGGTGCCATTAATGAGTGGGCACTATAAGAATTAACGAGGAAATAAGTACAAGGGTGAGATTATTGGAGAGGTATTTTTTGGGGGATGAAGAGAAATCATTTTGGTCATGGAGAGTTCAGAAAAGTGCTGGGGGAAGGAGGGTTGAGAAAAGGTGGGAAGGAATTTGGATAGGAGTGGACTTTGGAATTGGATATCAAGAAGGTGTTGGCAATAAGAACTCAAACACGTTAAGGTTGTGGTTTTGGGCTTGGGTTCAGAAAACTGGGGAACCTATGGAGGTTCCCTAGTCTAAGAAGTTAGATAGGTTGTTCCTATTTGGAAGGGTGATATATTCAGTCAGGTGATCCTATAGGACTTGGGAGGAGCACAACATAAGGGCAACAACCACAATTCAACTAGGTATTTTTTTATTATTTGTCAAAATAATTTAAAATTTCCAATGAATCAAATTGTATACATTTAAAACATGTTAAAATATGTTGTGGAAATGAACAAGAAAGAGTGAATTGTGTAGTTGTGATAAGGAATTTTTTTTATGTGGATTAGTCATTTTTTTACAAGCTTGAGACACTGACAAGGAGGCCTCACAGGTGGTGTTAGACCCTAGATTCACACCAAAATGCATCTTTCTTCCACTGAATCAAATTATGTAAATTTAAAACATGTTAAAACATGTTATGGAGAAAGGTCTTAGATTCACACTAGCACGCACCTTTCTTCCATTGAATCAAATTATATACATTTAAAACATGTTGTGGAGAAAGGATGAATTATATAGTTGTAATAAGGAATTTTTTTATGTTGAGTAGGCATTTTTTTACAAGCTTGAGACACTGAAGAGGAGGTGCCTCACAGGTGGTGTTAGATCCTAGATTCACACCAACACACGCCTTTCTTCCATTGCACCAACTAGACCTTTTGTCAAAGCAAATCGACCAACCTACACCTAAAACAATAAAAGTAGATAATTCAACTATGGATCTTGAAAACATAGTTACATCAATGTGTAAATAAATGGACACTAAATTGGAGTAAGAACTTTCTCGTTGTATGCTAGTGAATAAATTAATTTGAACGACTAAACACCCTTCCAGTTGAATTTTGGACAGTATATACAGCCTAAATTAAAATTGTATAGTACAACCGATATATTTCCATGAACAAAAAGATGAATTTTGTACTAACTAAAACGTTGACAAAACAAACTATGGGGAAGAAGCATAGACACATCTAAGATTTGCATGGAAAAATTAATAAATCTAAATCACATGTTGTGGAAAGAATATTATTTGTAATAGCTTAGCTAGACCATCTAAATTTTATTTTATTCTTCTCAGAACTTTCACGAATAACACTCGATTGAATCTAACATAGAAAATCCACAATATAACCTGAAAAGAAAATGTATGGCCCATCTGGCCTTTTAACAAACATTGTCGATGAATGTCCTCCAATAGCTCCTTGTAGTCACGAAACCTATTCTATTTGAAAAATTGTTGGTGCAACAATAAATAAGATGAACTCTATTAGATTGCAAAGCCCACAAAATACTTAATAAAAAATTACTCATGTCTGACTAGAATACAAAACCTTGCAACTTCTGATTATTTCTTATAGATCGTTCTAATTGTAAAAGATCTACAAGGACGGGAAGGAGGCAGGTACTCCTCTAAAGGGGTAAGACAGGCCCATGGGTGGAACTCGTCATTGTCAACAACAATAAAAGAAGTACACAACAAATTACAAATCCAAAATATAATACAGTTGACAACAACATTTCTGAGTATTACAAAGAAATAAATAGACAAATTTCACAAAATCAAAATGAAGACCTCCCATCACAGATACTCGAAGATTCAAAACGGGTCAAAATCTTTCACAGAGGGCATAAATGCCTTCCACAATTGCAATTCATGATGAAGAAGCTTCAATCATCCTGTAACCTTTACAAAGACTCTACTTGAAATCATATACTGGTACCTCAACATGCTTACTAGCCTTCAAACCATGAATATTTTCAAGCAAATTTTCATAATAAGTCAACCACAGATCATCAAAGTTGCCAAAAAAACATGGCTTGAATCATTGCAGTTATCCATTTAAATTGCAGCAATGTTGGGCATAATACTAGCATCTTTTCTGTGAAAACAACCTTTTTAGCCCCATAAGGACCAACTAATCCTACCATCATCATGCCATTTGAGGAATTGGCATATACATATTACTACAAAGAAGCCTTTCTTAAATGAAAGAAGTTAGGGATTTGTAGCAATTTCATATCTATTCGCCTTTGCTCTTCTCTTATTTTTCTCCACTTGTATCTATCTAAGTGAGAGTTGTCAAGTATGGTATCCCAGGTGGTTGGGAGGGTTTAATGATAACCTGCCCACCCAAGTTCCAGCCTTATGATGCGACTATATTGTAAATGTCTGATGTATGTACTACTCTGTGAATTGAGCTGGAGGCGGGCTTCTTCTAGGGTTTCACACCCCTTTAAAGCTTAGCCAAGCGAGAAAATGCCATTCATATCATATTTTGCAACTTCTTGAAGCACATTAACTTATATTATTGAGTCCTCTAGGAACTTCTGTAAACCACAAATGATTTTGATGTCCATCTAACGGCTAATTTTGGACTGTCATGTTTCCTTGGTATTTATTCATTAGGATCTATAGATTTTTCACCTTTATCCTGAGGATGAACCACATTAGCTGGTTCGAAACGTCGACCAAATAATACTAATGTGATTAATCCGAAAGACATGCTTACTAAATTATGGATCACAAAAGCCTAAGATCTAACATCACGTAGGATTATTGAATTTTTATTAGATTAATTTAAAAAGACGCTTTTTTTAGAGATAGGTAGAATTTAGAATTAGTTAAATATTTTATCTTTTATTTTTAGCAATTAAAAATTATTATTATTATTATTGTCAATCAAAGGTTTTCTATTAAGTTAAAAGATTACATTTCTACATATAGATTCCCAAAATCATATTGGTCTCACTCTTATAGATTTATTGGCGAACAGGTGGAAACCTAGACACATAGCAAGTTCCCAAGATAACAAAAATAGCCAGAACGAGAAAGGCAAGTAAAACCAAAAACCTTGCAAGACCAAAATAAAACCAACAATCATTAGATATCAGAAGATTTGATCGGAGTAGGGTGTTCCAGATTTGATCCAAGAGATAGAGAGGGATTGAAGTCACAATGGATGTGTTTCTCCATATGGGCTTGTCTGATCCCAAGCCAATCTAACTTCTCCTGGATATGCCTCTTCCCCTCTTATCAATTTGGACAATCCATCATGCATCTATCACTGGTTTTGTTGAATATGGTTCATGAAGTTGATTATGTCGTTACGGTCTTTATGCCAAGACCTGTTGAGTTGATCCAAGGAAAGAGTGGTTTGCCTCAAAACATTTTCATTGTCAACATGTGAAAGGACCTGATCCATTGTAGCAGAAGGTAGAGAGTGTGTCAAGTTAACGACCACACCCAAGCCATGATATTCTTATGCATGCCCCCCACCTTTCCCCCTATCTCTCACTCCTCTTCTCACTCATCCACATTGGCGCAACATGGACATATGGATTGTTGACGAAAAAGTACTCACACTCCACTAGACTTCACACCTAAAGAGTAAATCTATTACAGTAAGACTTCATATCCACCAGAACACCCAAGGGAGCCACCCACCAATGTTTTGGACCACAAACACAATCCCTACTATACATTATTGAATTCCCCCTAGGGGTCTCCTCATGTGGTTGGAAAAATGCCTGGAAGCTACCACAAAGGTGATAAAATACCATTGGTGATGGTCTTCTACATGGTTTCTCCCATGTTTAACACAAACTCCACCACTACCTAGACTTACCCAAGAAAATATATGCAAACATAACTCCCAAGAAAGTGTTGTAAGAGCTTAGCTGAATTGAAGCTCAACTCAGTTAGGCCCAACACCAAACTATCACAAGTCAAGAATACCTCTACCCATGCCAATACACACAAGATGATTCATTACTAAGGGCTGGAAAACTTACTAGGTGAGATAGATAAGAGGCTATGCACAAATTTTCCTCGGTGAACCCCTTGGCCCTCTAATATAATGAAAAACCCCTAACAACTCCATACTTTCATGAAGAATTTAAGATTCCAAGAACCTTCACTTGCAACCAACCTCCAAATACAATAGCAATGAGACCAAATTTTTCAGATTCAAAGGTAAGAAATGCAAAGTGAGAATCAATACCTCTTACCTTGTTTCAGACATGAATAACCCAAAGTAACTTCCGAGACACACCCAGTGTGCCTGCAACAAATTCAAAAGAGAGGTGACCAGATAAATATTTTGGTAGCTTCACACATCCATATCTGGTTCTTGGATCCCATCTAAAATTTTGTTGTGCCAATGTCCCTCTGATTCTCTCTTCCCAAATGTAACTAAAATACAGATTCCCCTACTTAGTTACTTTCGAGGAACATAGACGACATTCCCCTTAATTATACACCTCCTTTTTATCAAAGGCGGGAAGAAAACACTCCCACAACCATCCCATACCAGGTTTCACAAAACTCCACCTACAAGTGAACCAACGTCCACACAACTGCATGCCTGCTTGAAATATCACTAGAGCCAAGGTTAAATGAAATGAATGCCACCTTACCACGGTGTGTCGTGAAACCCCACATCAATCCCAAAATCTTGATGCTCTGACAACCCCATCAGGGAAACAACAACAACAACAACAATTACTATTATTATTATTAGGTTTTCTTCAGTTAAACATTCAATACTTTTTTAGTTAGTATTTAATTTAGATTACATTTATTTATATATCAAAAAAAGATAAAAATCCCCACTCTATTCTTGATGAATAAGCCAAGCTACTATATTTTTGGTTAAATAACATTTAAAAATTTGGGATTGTGATCTTTGAAATTTAATACCTTGATTCTATACACGGTTATCTTTTTCTTTGTCTTTTACACATGAACTTTGTACATAATAATCATTTATGGTTTGGACATGAATATGAAAGAAGATTTTGGTAATAACATTGGTCCTTTCATCATTTTCATTAGAAACTTAAAAAAAAACTATAATAGATGAATATCATTAACATTTATCTGTGGTTTTCATGAACTCATGTATTTCTATGTCATAAGTTCTTTCAAATAAGTCAAGCATAATAATTTCACGATATTTAGACTTTTGCACAAATAACTTATGTTATTATCTTGGAGAATATTTTACACTTGAAATTGCACTTGCATCAATAATTTCGTCTTCATTATTATTGGAAAATAGTTAAACCCATCTGACATTTAATTAATTTTTCAATATACAATAATCACTTTAAAACTTTCTTGATTTAATCTGAGCAACAAACACATTTCACTTGTCATTTATGTGATTACATTGGAATTGCAAAACTCTAGACAATTGAACCAATTTTCCATTCAATTGTCGAATGAATGTGTTATCCAACGATATAGATGATATGGTTTTACTATATGGTTAAAATATCATTGAGAAAACATATTAAATTGGTGTATAAATTCACATGAAATTTCAAAATTGGCATTATTGATTTACATGATGTGTTATGGAAACTTTATGAAATGTCTCAATTTCATTGATTTTTAATTTACCATTTGATTCAAGCATTTGTAATTCTAAATTTAATAAATGGTTCTAACTATACATGTTGAAGAACATAAATACATAATCACATTTCACACAAACGCACTTTTTGAGAAAGAAATCCCCTTAGAGATTTAGGGTATGGACATGTTCTATCACCTATAAATAACAAGAAGTTGTATACTTAAGCCACTAAAATTATGGTTTGGGATTCACACACACAAGGAAAACTTGTGACTTCAGGAGACTACTCATTCAGCTTAAGCCTTACCTTGTTGAAGGTCTAGTTTACCCCTGTTGGTACCCATTCGAGTAGTATTGTATTAGATAGAATTGAACCACATTAATTCTATGTACCTTAAAGATATCATAAGCACTCTAGGGAAAGTCCCGAATCTAGCCATTTACCCGCTTGAATGTTATAGTGCACCGAAAACAACATTTGGGAAGAACACTCTCTCATACTAGCCTCAGGTTGGTATATTTGAGGGTTATAACATCAGTCATGTTATCATAAAATCAGTACTAAGGGCTGCTACTTAATAAGATCTCATGAAACTGTTTCAGACCAAGCTTTAGACTAAGGTTTAGCCTCCTCAGTCAGAGAGGGCTCTCTCACAGATTTTTGATATGCATTAAAGGGCAAGAAAGATGGCTAACTCTTTGAATAGTATATGAAATTTAAGCTGGTTGGAACAACAAAATTAGGCTTCACCCATTGGGCTCATGGAGTCATACACTTTTGCAGTAATCAAGTAGCTACTCAATCATGGAAACCAAGGCATATAATGTCTCAATGCTCAAAACATTTACCAAGAAGAACCTCAACTCAAAAAACATACACAGAAAGTCTGAGCACTAGGTGAATTCAGAGTGATTGCATGTTTAATGAACTGTAAAACAAGAAGAATAAAGACCAAATCACATATACTTTGAGAATTTGAAACACAGGATGAATCTTGGGAAGAAAAAGTATCCTTTCTATTACTGTCAAAGTCCTTTACGTAAGCCAATATGAAAACTCTGTTTTTATAATAATCTCTAGCCATTTTTACATCAGAGTTTCTCCTATATATAGGAAAACAAAATTAAACTACCTTGAGTCTCCTCCTCTAGCATGAGGGGAGCTCGAAAATCTATCATTAATTTCCTTATCTATATTTAAACTAACTTATTAAATACAAAGGTATTGCGTTGTAAATACATAGAGTCCTATTCCTA